>CABIKL010000161.1:0-29347 GCA_902196195.1 Aptinothrips rufus | reverse complement strand
TTTTATTCCTACAGTCCTCGTTCTCCGTGTTAAATGAAATTGGTTGGGTCCGCCTCGCTTAGGTTCCGGGCGCGGCGAGGCAAGTCGAGAGGACTCGAAGCAGCGCGCCGCAGCGAAGGCAAAGTCAAATCACTTTCCATTATTTTCACTCCTGGCACGACAAGAGACAGAGACAAGTGGACGAGCAGGGAAGCTCAGGACGAGCTCGCGGGAGGTGTGGGCCAGGTGTCAGGCGGTGGGGGCAGTCGTTCTGGGGCAGGGCGGGGCGGGGGGTGGCGCGGAGGGGCGCGGCTGAGCGGATACAGACTGGTGGAATGGGATCCGCCCATTTCAAACACTCTCACTTGCTCGAGCGGGAAACTCCCGGCGCAGCGACCCGAGTGCCGACCAGTCGACTCCCACTGCCGAGCATCACCTCTCTTGGAGACGCGACGCGACGCGACACGACACCTCGCCAGTCGTCCAGTAAGTCCCACTTCGCCCCCAGCTGCCGCGGCCGAGCAGACATTGTAACCTAGGTGAGCATCGCTAACCTCAGTAAGTGAACGGTTCAGATGAGGGCTGCAGCATTGCAAGATCAAAAGATACTGTCCCTCTTCAGGATTTTTCCTTTATGCGGTGTTGAAAGAAAGGTAGGCAAAATGTAGCCTAAATACACTGGTGTGGAGCGGGCTGCATCTCAGCCTGCCTACTCGGCATATTCTTATCAGTTAGGCTCTGAAAATGTCGCCTAGTGGGCAGGCTGAGATGCAGTCCTCTCCGCGCGACCCGGGCAACATTTTGTTTACTTTTCTGGCAGCACTGTCTTTGCGAGAAATGGGGAAGTCCCGAATAGGAATTGCGGCAGGGGAATGACAAAAGCTCAAGTTCGAATCCGCATAGCTCTACGCATTTTTAGCTTGTCTCCTCTTTTGTATGTACTGTAAACACTTCGCTCCTAGGTAAAACGAAGAGCTCAACTACGTAAGCTGTCAGCAACATGGATCTAACAGCAGCACATGTCAAAGAGGAGCCCAACATCCCCATGCGTCATGCCTAACTAGAAGTCCGGGTCGGTTAGTTCTGCTCGGGGGAAGGTGTTATGCCATGCAGGGCCGTCCCACTTCGGTGTCCCCCCCCCCCTCCCCCGTGACCGAGAGGCAGGAGGGCTGTGATTCATACTCGAGTGTTTGTGCGTTACCTATCCACAGGACAGCAGCAGTCGCAGCAGCAGCTATGCCGCGTCGTCTGCTGGGGCCCTTGGCCCTTCCCGTCGCAATCCTCCTCGTCCTGACGGGCTGCCTCGCATCAGGTGAGTGTCCGTGACAGTGTCAGCGACAGTGTCGGTGACAGTGTCGGTGACAGTGTCAGTGACAGTGTCAGTGACAGTGTCAGTGAACGTGTCAGTGACAGTGTCAGTGACAGTGACAGTGACAGTGACAGTGACAGTGACAGTGACAGTGACAGTGACAGTGACAGTGACAGTGACAGTGTCAGTGACAAGCGGTGACAAGTGACAGTGTCAGTGAACGTGTCAGTGACAGTGTCAGTGACAGTGTCAGTGAACGTGTCAGTGACAGCGTCAGTAACAGTGACAGTGTCAGTGACAGTGTCAGATCAGTAGGCAGACCAAGCCGCACACGCCCCGCAGTGGGCAGCGAGCCAGATACGGTCTGAGGTGGACGCCGGACTCCCCCTCTACTTCACCAGCCCCATCATGGTGGCGCGCGCATGGTGAAACTGGTTAAATCACGCGTCTACTCGACGCGCTCATGTATTCCGGTGCAGCGGGGCTCATTGTCCTGAAACAACGCCCGTGTAGTGCCGTCGCGAGTAATGACATGCGTTGTGTGTCATCACACTACACTGCTGTTAAAAGTAATAACGAGAGAAACAGAACTCTAACACTGTGATGTGAAATCACAGACTGTTTCCAGTGGTAATTCAATACCGCTTTCGGTATTTGTTTGAAATTTTTGTCGTGCCGTCCAGCAGGCGAGCGCGAGGGTCACGTCATCAACGGCTTCAAGCCTCCAGCCCAGCCCCAGGCCCAGTCCCAGTCCCTAGCGCACCGCGTGGACGCCGAGCACAGCAGCAACCCGCTGGACGACGAGGACGACGCCGAGCAGCTGCCCGGCTACGGCCTCAACGGCGGCCACGGCGACGTCACGCCCTGGCTGCCCTCCACACCCACCTGGCAGCTGCCGCAGGGCCAGCTGGTGCAGCAGGCTCCCCAGGTGCAGCAGCTGCAGCAGGTGCAGCAGGTGCAGCAGGACAGCAACATGATGCGCGTCATCCACCGGCCGGGCTCCGGCCCCAACCCGTCACCTCATTACATCGTCAACCGGTGAGAATGAACACGAGCAGTGCCTCCTCTGCAGAGCCGGTCCTGGCGGTCTGTTGATTCGCACCTTCCGCGAGAAAGTTTTTAATGAACGCGCCTGCCCCGGCTGCCCGCATGGCCAAGCAGACTGCTGGTGACGTCATCCAGCGCGGCGCCGCGTGTCGCCGCGTGTCGCATTACACCGTGTGCTGTTGCAGGCCCCCGGCCGGGGACCGGATCGACACCCTGGAGCCCGGCAGGCCCGTCGGCAAGCCCCAGGGGCCGCCGCAGCCCGGCAAGCCCGGCCGGCCCCCCACGGGCGGGGCCGTGTCCGAGACGGACATGTACCTGCTGGGCGCCATCGAGAAGCTGGTCTACCGCGTCGACTTCCTGGAGAAGAGGCTGCGGCGCACAGAGGAGCTGGTGTACTACCTGATGGAGGGCGCGAGCAACAAGCAGGACGGTGAGGAAGCACTGTCTGGCGCCCGACCGGGCCAGGGTAGGCAACCCAGCCATACGCGGCTGCGTTGCACGCGTGTCCTGTCCGCCTCGCAGGCGCCCTCTGCCCCGCCGCTGACTCTCTCTGTCTCTCTCCCGCTCACAGCCGCGGAGCCCTGCCCGAAGGACTTCAATCGCGCTGGCAGGCACTGCTACCACTTCTCTGGCCGCGACCTCAACTGGAAGTCGTCCTCGTCCGCCTGCAAGGCCATGGACTCCATCCTGGTGGAGGTGGTTAGCCCCGAGGACAAGCGAGACCTGGTCAGCTGGATCAGCGGCCACCAGGAGTTCAGGGGTGAGTACACACAGTGCCGGATCCAGAAGGACATTGAACGGGGGGCGACGTAGTACAAATTGCCTAGCATCAGTTGTTTTCAGGGGCTTGCCCACCTTTGCCTGTGCGACTGGGACAGTGATCTAGGTAACTTCACACTTTTCGACCCCCCTTTTTCCGTTACCGGTCTAACCTAACCTTGCCATGTATTTGGTATGTGATCGCACCCCTTAAGTCACGCAGTTTGTGGACGGCCCCCTAGCTGTGTCGTGATGATGTGAGTCCTTCCCCCGGCATGCAGGTCGTGACTTCTGGACGGGCGGGCTGAACCCGGGCCTGCTGTGGATCTGGGCCAACAGCGCGCGCCCCGTGACGGCGGGCCACAACAACCACACGTCCAACGCCATCAAGAACCCCGGCAGCGAGGGCGAGGAGATCCCGGGCAACGGCCGCTGCCTCAAGCTGGCCCACAACCCCGCCACGCGCCAGTACAACTACCAGGGCGGCGACTGCTCGGCGCGCTACCGCTTCATCTGCCAGCTGGAGGAGCCCTCCGCGTCGAGAGCCCTCTCCCGCATCCACAAGGCCCTCAACATCCGCCTCGACGGCGACTCCAACCCGCCGCCCTCCCCTCCGAGCGCAGCCTGAGCGAGGCCCCGCACCGTCATCACCAAAAGAATCTCACCGCCATCGTCCCGTCACGTGGCGGAACGGCGGAACACTCGACATGGTCAGCGTTGATTCTCGAGCGGCTGTTTCCCTGCTGTGTCCCATTCCCTGGGCCAGTTCTTTTGAAGATGATTAACTTGATTGAATGCAGATACCATTTGAACCAGTTGTCTAGTCAAAACAAACCCTGATTATGCGACGTGCTTTTATTCATGGGTCCTACCCTACAGGGTGGCTGGCCAGCGCCGTGAAATCTTTTGGTTACCGGTACTCTAGCCCGCCCGCTCACCCGCTCACCCGCTCGCCTGCTGTCAGCGGGCTAGTCTAACTTCCAGGTTTCACGGCGCTGGCCAGCCACCGTGTATAGTGTGCCAGTTTGGCATTCCCATCTACGAGAACCTCCGGAGAATTCGTAAGAGAGGTGAGAATGTTATTGACCTCTTCCTCGTGTTTGTATAGCATCTGTCTAATTTATTTTGTTATTTAAAGGAAATAAATAATAAGATCGTTTACACCTTTCTGTTCTTTACTAGATTCACTCTTAACACGAATTTATTCTGAATACACTACACTTCTCCATTATTGTCTATTATCGTAAACATTTCAGCCCAATAAGTAAGGCATTAGTACAGTAACGTGATATCCCAAAGAGAAATGGGCTATCGGATCGATATGGAATCGATGTCGATCACGTGTGACACTCTAATTTTAGGTTTCTGTACACAAGCCACATTATGTGGAACTTAAAATCACAATAGGGTAAGATACCCTATGATGCCCCCCCCCCCCCCCCCCCCCCCCCCCCCCGCCCCCATGATGGCAACTTTCGATTTCCAACTCTAACTGAGACGAAACAAACGAAATTTGAACTTCGCGCCTTTGACACACTTTCACTACGGTCCATCACCGATAGAATGCTGCGGCTCCCAAGCCACCACCGCGATGGCGAGAAATGGGCGAGAAATGGCCGATGCTAAGGACTAGAAGCGCGAGCAGGAGGCGTGCGAAAAGGAGGCGCGCCAGCAAGTGCGACTTGCAAAGAAGGCCGCAAGGGATGCTGAGACGGCCAGAAAGACAGCTATGCAAAGCAAAGCCAAGATTGCAAAGCAACATCCCAGAGGAAGGGAAAAGATGAAAAGTGGCCATCATAGGGGAGGGCAATTCTGGTCTTTTTGTTTGTGATTTTTTGTACAATAAATTACATTTATTGTTACGTTTCTACAACCGGTATTATCGACTTCCATCCTTTTCCTACACGTCCTACTCTTTTTCGTTCAATTTATTTGCACTTGAGCCTCACAATCTCTCGATATTTCGAACACTGTTCTTAAAGTGGCCATCATAGGGTTTCTTACCCCACACATTGATGATGGGACTTCCTGTTTCGCGCAGTTATAACGCCTGGCCAATATGCTATCCTGCAAGAATGACCGCCGCCTCATTGTTGACTGTTGCGTGGACTGCAGCCCCTGCTCGGCCCCCACCGCTGGAATGTGCATGCCTTGTCTTTCGCCACAACAACTTAGCTGAAATCTCTAGTAAATTGATCGTTGAACGCGATGAGCTCTGTCGGCTACTGATACTTCGCGGAGTCGTCAGCTCGCAGGAGTCACGATGACTCGGAGCAGAGCCGTCTACCCCGTCACGAAGCTCACGAGCCCCGAGGTTTGTGTGCAGCCGAAGATCCCAGTACCCAATGAGCAATTACATACCGAACTGACTCGAAGGCGACTTCGGAATTTGATCAATGTTCTGACCAAAAACCTGTCGGTTCACTGTCGATTTCGGTCACCGATGACTTCTCGACCATCTTAGTGTCACTCGGGTACGTTTTGAGAGGAATAAAAATCGGCTTTCCATGGCCAGGTCGGGAAGTGGGTGACCGTGAACGTGAACGGCAACACGCACCACGAGGCGCGCATCCTCATCAGTCCCTACTCCATGCGTAAGTTCGAGAACCTGCTCTCCCACCTCACCGAGAAGCTGGACCCGCCCTTCGGCGCGGTGTGGCACCTCTTCACGCAGAACGGCACCGAGATCAAGGACCTGGAGGAGATCGAGGGCGGCGACACCTACATCGCGTCGGGCCGCGCTAAGCCGCCCTTCCCCGTCAAGTAAGAGTGCTTTTCAGGAAGAACGCATATTTTTATTATCTCATTTTCGACGTCGGTATCGAAGCGATATCGCTTTCGACTTCGTCGAAATCGTATCCAAGGTGTTTCTCAAAACGAGACGTTTTCAACGTTCGAAGTCAATTTGAAGTCCTTTAGGGGGTCGGGGGTGAGGGTGAGGAGTATCATCTAGAGGCGACCACCCTGCTCTCCCGGGGAATGACCGGAGAGGCGCTGTCCTCCTCGCTCCACAGGATGGGTGTGAAGGGCCGCAGCAGGCGCGACGGAGAGCTGCCCCAGCTGCGCAGCCACAGCGCCGTGGGCTCCCTGGGCGCCCGTCACAGCGCACACCGCGGCCCCGGAGTGCCCGGCCGACCCGGAGGGCGATCCGGAGGGCCCGGAGGACCGGCGCAGACTCCGGGCAAGGTGCTGGACACGAGCAGCGACACCAACGTGAAGCCCGCGCGCGCGGCCAGCAGTCCATCCGCACGAGCCCGCGCCGCCCCCGCCAGGCCCCCCGCCAGGCCCCCCGCCAGGCCCGCCCCCGCGCCGCGCAGAGGAAAGGCAAGAGCAAGGGTGAGGGAAGTCCAACTGCCCCGCAGCGTGTAGACTCCGTCAACCACCGCTCTTATCCTGACGCGGCTGCAGAATCTTTCAATGTTTTCATGCTTCCCAGGCTGGAGATCAGGGAGTACCGAGTGGAGAAATGTGGGACGCACCGTTGCATAATCAGCAACAAAAGCACTATCAGGTGGGATTCGCCCGTATCTAGAACAGGTAACCAGATAGTTTTGAATTTTGGCAAGATTACTTATTTTTCCTTCCTTCCTCTAGCAACCTGCTCTTTCTACTAAACGGAATCTCTGTGTCAGTAAGACACAGCATGCTGAGGATTACGAAAGTGATGATGATGCAAACAGAGCAGAAGGAATGTCATTCAAATCTCATGTAAGGACGGCACATCAACACACTTCCAAGGTTTGCAAGACTTAAGGAAAAATCCTTCAACTACTAATACGGGGAAATGTGCTTACAAGAAATCATTTATTCAAAACTTTATATGAATCTGTCTCACTGTTCAGATGTTACCAGAGGACAGAATCGTTTCTCAGGCAAAGTTCAAGACCTAAATGTATGGTAAAATCATTAAGCTAATAGTAGAAACAAGAATGGAAGGGTTTGAAGATTTATACCCACTGCCTACCGAACTGTAATGTGTACATATTTGACACTTAAAATTCCTGAATTCGACTTTCGTACTAGGTGTAACTTTGTTCAAATGAACAAGAAAATTGGGAAGGTTTGGTTGAGCATAAATGACAATACAATTGGGAAAAAAAGTCTGTTTTATTAATCACCATCACAAATCCATCCAACGGAATGCTTGCAATCCATGTTGCAATAAAGACCTACAAGCACATTATTTTACTCATTATAGTACACAAATTTTCTGCAAGCTATGGAGCAACTTTGAACTTCAATACCAGAATTATAAGATCTATTTATCGATCAGTAAATGGAAGAAATTGAGGTTCCCAAGAAAAATGACAGAGAACAAAGGAAAATAGAAATGGACATAAACAATGCTTTCTGCGACTTGCATCAAATCAGATTTATCAAATAATTAATACAGATACTACAGAATTCAGAACAGTTTGCATAGTGATCAAATTAGGATGAGAAGTTTCATTACAGCGCTCGTTTTTCATTCACTTAATAAGCTATGACAGTTTGTTCAAAATTATTCAAAGCAGCAGTTTGCTAGTTTGAAGTTCATTCACAGATATAAGGATTAATAAATTTTGTGTCCGGTATGTCTTCTTATCACCCAATTGGTGAGGTAAGAGAACAGTGAAGGATACAACCTACTTTTACTCCATCTTGATACAAGCAATTCAATTTATGCACAATGGTTTAGGGCGATCCTTGGTATCATCAGTCTCATTACACTACAGTAATGTTAGGTGAGAGTGCATCACCTTAAAAAGCAGGCAAACAAGTGCATGAAGACAATTTCAACAACAAAATGTAGAAACAAAATTAAGGAAACAACCTAAAAAGGTTCAAGAAAATAAAATATGAAAGAACTGGAAAGCAGAAGTGTACTGAGAAAAGAGATTTCTATGAGAAATCACGGTAAAAAACTATAGTAAAAATAACATGTCAATGTCACACAAACAAAAGAGAAGAAAAAAATAAAGTTCTTCCACAACATTTGTCATATATGGTGTACACTGAGTCGCTCTTGGAGGAAACAAAGAAAATTATGAATTTGATTGCTTCTTTTATAATGAAGGAAACATAGTACTCGCACTCTGAATACTTCATGGGAATCACAGGTTGAAATTGAGCACATTATGCCACAATATTAATTTAGACTAGAGTTCAGATGGATCATGTCCAACTGTTTTTGAATCATACTCATTTTTGTGAATGTAAAGGCCTTCCATTGCAATCCATTGTGATGTAGATGAGATTGTATATTCGCCAACTACTTCAGCTTGTCCACTAATAGGTCTCCCAAATTGGCGTCCAGACACACCAAGGTACCTGAGGGCAGAAGTTACAGAAAATGCAATAATTTAGAAGTAGAAAATTTGGTTTATAGAGGTCATTCAAATCAAATAAAAACTTACGCATTAGTGTCTACATGCTGCAGTGACACTTCTGCTTTCCGGTCCCAGAAGTTTCCATCACAAATTAATTTCCAGTTATCTCCTGTATCACCCTCACCTGCAAAATCATCATGAAAACAAATCATGAGTTGCTGAGAGAACAGACAATCACTTCAACTGAAAAATATATTTAAAAACATACCATTTATACCATAAGCAGAAATTTCTTGTTTATTGGAAATTGGAGATGGAAATATGTGAGAGTGCAAATTTTTATTCGTTGTTAAATGTTCCAGTCTTATGATAAAACCACAAGGAATAGGGTTCCTATGAACAAGAATTTTAATCAATACACTTTAAATCATACTGGCAACTACCCAAACACATAATATTTGAATATACTGATGGAGTTTTTACCCTCTTATGCAATCGTTCCCACTCTGAGCTTTCACAACCCAGTGGGAATTGCCATCATCTTTTTCTTCTACCCCTGTTACAGATTGTTGGCCACTTCCAGTCCCATACTTGACGTCATGAGAATGTAAACGTACTTTGGTTGCTGCGTTCATTAATTTGATTACAGATCCACAGGATACATATTGAGCGCTCTTTGCTGAAACAAAAACATAACAGAAGTATGGCATATCTCATAACCACGCACACAGTTGAAAGAGGGCGGTAAAAGACACAAATACAAGTTTGTAAACATCGATTGGTTAAACAGATTGAGTAAACTGAATTAGGTTGAAAATTATAAAGTTCTTCAAATAGGGCATTCTCTTTAAAGAAGATAATTAAACGACTGTGATTCTCATCTAACAATTTAAGACCTCTTTTGTGTATTGCAAACTGGATGATGATTCTGAGTTGACACATAAACATCATTATAACACTACCTAACCTACCAATTATACCAAAAACTTTGCAAAACTAATCAGAGGTTCACGCGGTGGTGATCTTTACGGGAGTAATAGGTGCCTAAGACGAATAACAAGGCACGACATGGCAAAAATTCAATTAAACAGCAGAAAATGTTAAGTTGTATTGAGTTAATTGTCATTTAAGCCTGCAACATAACTTAATAACAATGACATATATAGAAAAATGTATAATTGGGGACCTTCTCCTAAAAACAAACCTGAGGCATAAGGTGTAATTAAGATGATACATAATAAAAGCGGAATTAGAGAGACTTTAACCATTGCTGTGCTATCAAACGGAGACATTTTTAAACAGACTACGCCGACTACACGTCAAGGTTTCTCATTGGATGATCTAGAAAGCCTGCTAGAAAACAGAAAGAGTCGATTTTGGGCAAGAACCATCAGAAAAGTTGTGAAGTAATTCCTACTTAATTTGGAAAAGTTTTGAAGCTTAAGTATAATTAAAACGAACAGGAGTCCAAATTTCAGGATTTTAAGACGTGAGAATGAGCGTAAACAGCCTGTGGACAAGAGATCAATACTACAAAAAAGAACAAAAACCCGCGTAGTATCGCCATCCTGCCACCCCGGCCACCCGGCCAACCGGCCAACAGGCCAACACTCTTTTTCCTCACTTCCGTTTGGGATTTCACTCATTCGTGTGCCCGCTTTTGCCTTGGTAAGTCTGTGCCGACGGCGTTACTTTGATCCACCAACATCTCCTCAAAATCGATTTTATATTTTTCTAAATCATGTCTAGGATGTTATTCGGAACGATGAAATTTGGAATGTATCTTGCATATCCAACCTGGATAATTTTTTCTCCCGGCTAAATTAGTATTGCGTCAACAGCGCCCACTGTGAGGTTATATGCTTTGCTCGTTCTGTTCAAAACATAATGGCTTTTATCAGATGACCTTTTCAATTTTTTTTCCCTTCAATCAGGTTTTGAGCTCTAGTTCATGGTTATTTTTATTTTTTCCTTCATCAATCTGTAGTATTACTTTAGCACTAGAAATCGACAGCTTCGTGTTGCACGTTGCTTCTTTAATTTACTATTCACATCAGAGCCATATTTACATATTTTGGTTCACATCTTTTTCAATTTAAATATCATTGCATGATTTTTCACTATATATTATTTTTTTACAGTCCTTAAAAACGTTAAGTATCCCTACACCACTTCAAGATGGGTAGGGAGGATAAGGCAACATGGAAGGCGAACTATTTCACCAAGATAGTTGTAAGTACTCATCATAATTAACCATGATATCATGAAATAAATTATCTGTTTTATGTCAAACTGCAAGTTTCGACATTTCAAAGATTTGTTGGCTGAATATTTCTTTTACCTTGTTTTCAGCAACTCTTGGATGATTATCCGAAGTGTTTCATTGTGGGGGCAGACAATGTCGGGTCTAAGCAGATGCAGCAAATCCGAATGAGCTTGAGGGGATCAGCTGTTGTGCTCATGGGCAAGAACACCATGATGCGCAAAGCTATTCGTGGCCATCTTGAACGCAACCCAGCACTCGAAAAGTAAGCCTTTTTATTGTTATTCTTTACACATTTGCTGCAGCCATTGATGAACCCAACTATAGGAATTGCCGTCTGACCGAAATGTGCAGACACTTTGCTTTCTGAGGCTTCATAGCAACATGTGAAATGATTTTGCCGGTGATGATCCTAATTATAGGAATTGCCGTCTGACCGATATTTGCAGACACTCTATCTCCTGAGGCAGAGGTCCCATTCACTCCATTTTATGATGATCCTAATGATAGGAATTGCCGTCTGATCGACAGCTGAAGCTAAACTCTTATCTGAATAATGGAGTATCAAAGAAATGTTCACTCTTGGTTATGAGTCATCAGTTTCTTATGGTGGTGCCTTATTTTTTTTTAGGCTGCTTGCTCACATTCGAGGAAATGTGGGCTTCGTCTTCACTCGAGGCGATCTTGTTGAAGTGCGTGACAAGCTCTTGGAAAACAAAGTGAAGGCTCCAGCTCGTGCCGGTGCCATCGCCCCGTGTCCTGTCATCATTCCTGCTCAGAACACTGGTCTCAGTCCTGAGAAAACATCTTTCTTCCAAGCTCTATCCATCCCTACCAAGATTTCCAAGGGTACTATTGAAATTATTGTAAGTATTCTTGTGATTGTTTGTTGATCTGAATTTTATTTCAAACATGACATCTAACATCAGTAATATTTTCCAGAATGATGTGCACATCTTGAAAGAAGGCGACAAAGTTGGTCTCAGCGAAGCTACACTTCTTAACATGCTGAACATTTCTCCATTCAACTATGGTCTGGTTGTTGAGATGGTCTATGATTCGGGTACAATCTTTGAGCCCAAGATCCTTGACATCAAGCCTGAGGATCTGCGTGCTAAGTTCATGGAGGTAAATTGATGTGTCTTTCAGTTGCATTAATTAAAATTTGCTCAATGCACTATGAACCCACTTTATGTGACTGATATTATTTCTCAGGGTGTGAGCTGCCTGGCCGCTGTTTGTTTGTCTATTGGATATCCAACTGTGGCTTCTGTTCCTCATTCCCTCATCAACGGTTTTAAGAACCTTCTTGCTGTTGCTGCCGTGACAGACATTGAGTTCAAGGAAGCTCAGACTGTGAAGGAGTTCCTGAAGGTACGATTTATTTTCTTATCCCTATTCTTATATTACTCTTTAGCTCAGAATAGTGGCGGTGAGCACTTTTCTTGGACTTCATTTTATGTTAGTCTGCCTCCTGTGATGAAAACAATAGCCTCTAAAAGTTCTGGTTCACTTGTTGGAGCTAGAAATAGCTGAACCTACCAACAAGTCAGAATTAATGTTGTTAAATGCATTTTGCGGTCTGATTTGAGGCAGTACTTCACATATGTCATCAGGCTTGCAAATTTTATTTGTGAAGCTATATTTTAAATGAATATGAGTGAACCTATGTAGTAGCAGCTTGAACTGAGTCAGTCCGTACCGGTTGGTCATGAAATTTAGTGATTGCCTCTCCTATGATGAAAGCAGTTTCGTCCGAATGTCTTGGTTTCCTTGCTGGAGCTAGAAATAGCTGAACCCACCAGTAAGTCAGGACACTTGTTGAAAATTGCCTTGTGCTGTCTGAGTAGAGGAATCTTCATTCTGGCCCTTGACGGAGGAACCACTTCAAGTATTGACTTATAATTTGTTATTTTTCTCTAGGACCCATCCAAGTTTGCTGCTGTGGTAGCTGCTGCAGCTCCAGTTGCTGCTGCCGCTGCTCCAAAGGAGAATAAAAAGGAAGAGAAGAAGGAAGAGAGTGAGGAGGAAGATGAGGATATGGGCTTTGGTCTGTTTGACTAAGTGTATATTTTGCTACATCTGTGTGGTGCCAGACAATAAAAGCTTAAAAATTCAGCTGTCTGATTTTCATTAAGTAAATCAAGCATTTCATTCTGTTTTCTAAATGAAGATAGACTTATTCATACTAAAATTGATTTATTAACATTAGTTTTCCAGGACAAGTAAATGTTCCAAATAAGCGATACTAACTGCACTGTTGTCATCCTTAAATGAATTGGAACAAGGTAGAAATTGCACAGTTGGACACATGGCCAGACCTGGGAAAAGTAATTCAATTAATTTTCTTTTCTACTTAACTTACCAGGATTTGAATATTAGTACATACTTTCCAATTATTGTAGATGATGTCTGTGTAAGAAGATCTTAGTTTTAGGGTCACTTCGTCTATTGACATGTTATTTGCAAAGCTGACGCTAGACACGAGCACAAGAACAAAAGGTGGTGCAAAGCACACCTGATCTAAAACAACCTTTTGTAATACTGTTGTGGTGTTACAGCCTGGTAGTGTTCTCTCTAAGATCTTGTACCATGCCACTCGAGTTGGTGCCTGAGAATTGTTACAAGCTTTATAATTGATGCTTTGTTAGACATGTTACTTTCAAAGCCACAGAATTACTAACCACAAAGAAAACTCCTAGTCCTCCAAATCTCAGTGATCGAAAGACATCAAGTGACTTAGGAGACTTCTCTTCTACTATAAGCTGGGAAATCACATCTGCTGAAGCCATAATGACCCCTAAGAAAATACTCATGAGTTAATAATTGTTGAAACAATCAACTATTAAAATGCCACAACATCAAGGCCAAACAAGCATCACCTCACACCATGAAACACATTCCATGCATATTTACCAGTCTCTACTGCATGGGTCAACAGTGGTCGTGTCCTGTATGCATTCTGATACAAGCGAAGTGCATTCATCTTGTAAGTCACCGTAACTTCGAATTGAATTTGTCGGAGCTTGTCAACTGATTTACATCTGGTCATCTACTGAAGGGAAACCCAACCCTCCAAACACGATCGCACCCTTCAAATGACATAGTTAATTCGGAAAGAGTCAATGATCACAGGCCCTATCAACAAGATTGCACATTCTGTACACCATATCACACATAGCGGAAATGTACTGGACTTCTGGTGGATAAATCAGTTTAAACTGTCACTTTCGCCCAACAGTCGCCAGTCAGCACACACACGGTGTAGAGCCTCTACACCGTGAGCACACATGACGTGCGTGAACGTAGCAGACAGCAAGAACGCAGACAGTAGCAGAAGAGTCGGAGAAGTCACAGTACAATACGTACAGATTGCCATTGCAATTGATCTTCAATCACATCGATCCTCAATTTTTACAAAGCGACCAGCAGGCGACCACTTCAAATTTGTATGAAAAAACATAAAACTAAGTCGTTTGCTCTCAAATTTCTGCCCTCGGATCAAAATTAGGTAGAAAATCAGGCCAATCATGTGTCGTCAAGTCAATTTCCATGGTGGGAATGGAGCTTCGCGTTAAGCAGTGCTTTGTTTGGTGTGAGTGAGTCGTAAGAGTGTGTGCGTGTGTGTCTGTGTATTGTGGTTTGTGGTGGTTAGTTGATAGTTCAGCGATCGTTCACCTCTAAAGTTTTTAATATATATTCTTTAGTATTTGTGGAAGATGGGAAACTTCATCTACGTCTTTAAATAACTTTCAAAATTCCGAAAGTTCTGTTTTGTACCTTATAATTTGGAAGTTTTCGTTGTTGATTGTATATTTTACTTTTTCGAAGTTAACGTCCACCTAAGCCCGGCGGGTCCTATCATTCATCAATCATCATTATAATCATGAAAAGGTCGAGACTTTGATCAAAAATGATCACTCGGTAATGCACTATTCCCATCTCTCGTCGTTTTAAAAACTTTGTTCAAAGTATATGATCAGGTAAGTTGTTAGGCGTCTCGCCTAGAATCAACTGTTAACCTTTTTGGCCTGCTTTTGGCAAGATTCGAAATGATCCTAGGTTATTTTTGGGCTCTTTTCGTTTTGGATCCATTCCTCATATCATGTTACAGGCAAATATTTTCTTTGCTGTGGCGTTCTTTCCATGGGGCCTGTTCTTAGTTTTAATGCACATTGATCAGTGCTTCTAAATTATGTCTGATTTTGATTGTGATGATGTCTTCGCTCCAACATGGATCTCTAATTTTGTGTTCATTAAAATATTTACTTAAACCCAGCATTAGCTTGATGATCTGAAACACAGTTCGATTGTAATTCCTCAAAATGAGTACCTCCGGTGGTTGGAATTTAATGTTTGTGGTGCAGTGTGGCGCTGAGCACTCGTCAGTAATTACTGAGTTGAATGTTGTGCAGTTGCGTGCTATTTTCGCAATGGGCGTTTGTGAAAGCTGGGGTGTTTTTACTTTCACTGCATGTCCGCCAATTTTCACACATGTTTTAGAATCCCCTTCTTATTCATCTAGCATTGAAGGCAAGCTCGCATTGCAATAGGGTTGATGCAACTCTCAAATTTCATATTTTCATTTTCAAAAAGATATGCAGCAGCATTTACGATTCAAGAGCTTTAACAAACAAAACAAAAAACGAAAAAGAATATAATTCATGTGCACATTTTACTCTCATGTTTGCATTTCAGCTTTAACCCAGTTCCTCATCAATTCCCAATCACTTCTTTATTGATGGATAAATATACCCTAAACACTGAAGGTGCTAGGGCACCTCAGTTCATTGGCACGGCCTGCAATGGCTGATACATCAGGCTTGACTCTTTTTAAGGTGAGGATGAGTCTTACACAATTTTCTCTGTTTTTTTTTTTTAAGCTAATCTTAATACAGATTTTGGTAGTTGTAGGGTTTTAATCTCCTGTCACTGAATTGCAAAAAATTGATTTACCAATTAACTTTGATCAAAGTAGGAGCATATATTTGGTGTTGCTTTTTAAATACAAACATTTTTCTCTGCTTTTTATTTTTTTGTCATTGCTTGGTTGTTTTATGTTTAAAGTTCACCCTTTTTGATGCGTACTTTATGTGTTTGTCTGTGGGACACACTCTTTGGTTGGGATGTCATACGTACTGTTGCATGTGCTGTCAGTTCTATCCAAAAGCATTCAAATTGTTACATGTATGTCTGCATGTGCCATACTGTTATTATGAATAGGATAGCGTAAACATCAAATCAGATCAAATCGGTGTAGTTAATGAGATGAAAAGCCAGTTTTGAAAATTTCATCATTAGTCTCATTTCATTTCAATTATGATTTAGTAATCTGCAGATCTGGCCACTATAATTTCATGTGGGTATTACCATTTTACGCCTTATTAATACAAAAAATCTTTGTTTCTTATTAATATTATTAAATGTTTCTGAGTCTAACAACAAATAAACTTAAAATTTCTTAAAGTTATGGCAATTACCAATACTTAGAAATTTTAATATTTGTTTTAAGTGTTAGTGCCAACAGCATTTGTAAGGCAACATTGAGATTGTTGCATCTGTCAAGTCCATTCACAGGGATATTTTTATTTTCTCTTATGCTTTTGGGCCTGTTTAATTTGATTCATTTTGGTATATTTACCGGTCACTATAATGATCTGAGTCATTTGTAAATGTTCAATGTTTGCTTCAGCTTTTGAGAGATGTTACAACTGGCTTTCTTTAGCTTTGTCAGGTTTTATGTGAACTGACAGGTTTTGCTTTATTTTATTGCTTAGCTCAAGTAATTTTAAGTTCATTTCTTAGGAGAACTACTGTGCAGCTCTCCAAATCTAGCACCAATAATTTTATGGGTTCCTTCTCATGGCCAAATCTGCAAGCATAAAATTGATTCATTTTCAGGTGCAGAAATGCAGTGTAGCAATTTGAAGCCATTGGTAGTACTACTTGAAAGATTACCAAAGAGTCTTCTAGACATACTTTTGAATAAAAAGCAGCACTTGAAAGAGGTAATAATCCAATAAAGATCCTTGACCAAACCATTTAGGCATATGTTGAAATGAAAACTACTTGCTGTGACATGATTTGATTTCGTATTGAGGTACAGACATCTTTTTGAAGGATATTGAATGGTAGAATGTGCATGTTTGGGAGAAAATCTAACCCTCTTAATTTTGAGTAATGTTAGATTTTTTCTTTAATAGTCAACAACTGAGGAAGCCCCAGCGGCTCCCGATAGCACCACCTCCATGTTTGTGGAAGGAGAGGATGTCCTTGTTGACCGAAATCATACAGGTCAATTTTTCATGGGCACAATCGTTCAGGTATTTGTTATATCTTTTACCTACTGTATTACTCTTAAGTTGCCAGATTTATGAAACTTGTGGCTGGATTTTCTTTAGATTGATCGTGCCACTGAAAAATGCCTGCTGCGATTTTTGGATAGTAAAGAATGCTGGGCCCATTTGAATGAGTTACAGAGAGTGAAAGTTAATCCTGAAGAAATTCTTTGCGTCATTTGTAAAAAGATCGATCAGAATGTTGTTCGATGTCCAAAGTGTGGTCGTGGGTATCACAGAAAATGTCTTGAGGTTAGAAATCTCCAATTTTATGTTCAGTTCTATGTCATATGCTACCGTGTCCATGATTTGGGTTGTACGAATTCAAAATGCTTTTTCTTTTTACATTTAGCTCAGCATCCCAGAAGGTGTACCTGCATCTAAATGGCTTTGTCTGAGATGTGGAAGTAAATCTTTAAAGAAAAAGAAAGGACGCCTGAGTCTTAGAACAATTCATATAAATGCTGGTCAGTCACAGTTAGTTCTTCCAGTGGTATGTGATGCAAAAGCCTCATCATCAGACTCTCTGTGTCTTTCAGAGTCTGATTCAAACTCAGTTTCTTCCCTGTTACTGTCCACACCCTCAACATCCAAAGACTTTCCAATATCTCCAGTAAAGAAAATAACAATTCGTAAATTTCCTTATTCTGTAAGTGATATCTTTTGTTTGGATCAATTTTTCCTCACTTATTTGGGTATTCCTGTGAAGAATTAATTCAAACATTTTTATTTGTTTAGCAAAATTCTTTAGTATGGGATGAATTTCATAGAGTAAATGATGTGCAGCAGTATTGTTACTGTGGCAAAGCGGGTGATTGGTATATGCAGATGCTACAATGTGCTGGTTGCCGGCAGTGGTTTCATCAAGAGTGTTTATCCTGCTTACATTTTCCACTCTACTGTGGAGATCAGTGAGTTCATTTAAGTATTATTTATATGGTTATGGTCATTTTCAGTTTGATCTTTGAAAACTGAACGAGAATATTCATTTAAAAATGTAGAAGCTTTTTATTTTTTGGTGCAGAATTTATTTTTGGCTGACTTTTTAAAATTATATTTGTGTTTTTTCCAGAATGTATCTCTTTCTGTGTTCTGTGTGTAACGATGAAGAATTTTTACGACGTTTTGATTTTGGTTGGGTGGATATTGTTCACCTTTGTATTTTCAACCTAATTCTGTTTAAAAAGAAGAAATACTTCGATGTTGACACGGAAATCATTCCGTATGTGAAAAATAATTGGTTTTATCTCCAAATTCCTGCTCAGGTTTGTCTTATGTCTCTTTGCCTGTGCTATTTTACTTTGCAAAATTCACAGTTTTCAATTCTTGTTAGCCAAGCTTTAAAAAAATTTGTTTTCAGTTGGTGAAATGCAGTGATTCAGAGCTAAGGAGAATAATTTTAAAGATGTTAGAAGATAATTCTACAAGGTATTCTTTTATGCAACGTATTGGTTTAGAGTCCTGCTTTATTCAATATTGACTGCTGACTGTTCCACAGTATGTTGGTTATATTGTGCTATTTTTAATTAGAGGTCTCTGTGTCAACAGTAATTGTCGGTTTAAGATGGGATTGGAAATTGGGACCAAAAAACGGATTTGGGGTTTACGAACAAGAGTTCCCCCTAGGCGTACTCCATTTTCTTTGCCTCCTGTTCGTCCTTTGACCGAGGATGCAGTGCGAGCGTGGTGGAAAAAGTGCCATATTACATTTCGTCAGTTACTAGAGTAAGTTATGGTACATTTTTCCTCCTGAAATATTTGAGTTTTTTTTTTATAATCTGTTTCAATTATATTTTCTCTCTCTTTTTTTAGTCCAAAATTTCTCATGAGGAATGATATTGTTCTACAACCAGAAGGCAGTATGTCACTCTTCGATTATGGTTTGATGCTTGGTGGTGCTCCTTGTGTGAAAGTAACCTCAACAAACTTGAAAGAGGCTGCTATTGGGATCCACCTTTTAGACGAAAGTATCCTATGTACTAAATTTTCTTCAGGTGTTGCTGTAAATGGAGGGCAGGTAAGAACCCATGTCTTTAATTTTAAAAGAAAATGTTATTTTTATCCTCTAATTAAGTCGTGGCTGTGTGTACATTTAACATGTACCTAATCCATTAAAGTTAAATTAATTCTTCCATTCTTTTAAATTTCAGCCATGCGGCCCAAGTACTGATTGTTTTACTGGCTATGCTAAGAAGTCATCTGCTGTCTGTGCATCTAACCGTTTGACTCTGCAAGAATCATTGCAATGGAATAAGCGAGCTCGCAAAAGGAAGATCTCACCTAGAAGCAAAGCCTTTGGGAAAAAAGAATTATCAGGTGGTGAACATAGTATGGATAGTCAGGAAATTAGCAGCCAAGATGGGTGTGATTCTTTGGATAGTGTGTCCCAAGATGAGAACTATGTCTCATCTAATGCAGTCAGCCCTGATGAAGTAAGCAAGTTAAATTAATGTGTATGCTTCTTTGCTCATATGGAGCATTTCTCTGGGTTATTGATATTTCATTTGCTACTTGTTTTTTTACAGGAAAGCCTGGATGGAAATGACCCAAGTCAAGATGGTTATGATTCAAGTGAGGAAGAAAGTGACAGTAGCGGGGCAGAAGAAAGTGTTTCCAGTCAGGTAGACAGCAGCCCTCAGGTCCCTTTGTCACCTGGTGACAGCCGCTCAGTATACAGTCAGGATGAAGAGGAATTACAGGATGATAAGTCTCTTATCAAAATAGATGTTAAGGAGGAGATCTATGAAGAACAAGCAAATATAAATATCCCATTTGAAGTAAATCAGAATAGCAACTGTCTCATAAATCAAGTAAGAAATTATCTCATGTTTTGACATTTGCTGAGCAATTTCTAAAAGAGGCCATGTAAAATGATTTTTCAACTTGCTGTAATACTTTAATTATTTTCTGCAGGAACATTCGATACAGACAGCAGAATCCATTTCAGTTGTTGATGCTCAGCCTCTGGACGTTTGTCAGCCAATAGCATCCCTTGCACCAGTCCTCTCCAAACCTGCTGATACTGAAGCTGATGATGATTCTGCAGGCCTTCCGGAATCACAAACTCCTAGTTTGCCAACCATAGCAGACCTTATTGGTGCACCAATTATTCTCGAGAAACGTGATACAACTCGTCTTCCTTCTTTGCCACGCCTCACTCGTGTGATAAAGCTGCCGCCACCACCTCGTGCTGTCAAGCGAAAATTAAGTGAGAAGGACATAAAAATAGGCAAAGATGGGCAAGTAAAACGAAGGAGACCATTGAGGCGTTTCCAATCAAATCACAATATAGGAACCAAAACTGTCCATTTGGATTCTGGTGAGAAGTTAGAGAAGCGAATTGTTGGTGGTAAACTTCTCCGTAGTCCACACAAACCTCCTGTTCCAGAAGTAGCTCCTGAGATTAGTGTCTCTCAAGTTGAGTCTTCTGCTTCTTCCAATACAACATTTGTACGTCAGGAAGAAATGTCTTTATCCGATGTTAAGAAAAATATAAAATGTATATTTAATGCTCGTAATCGAATTTCTGCTGGGGAAAAGTTTGTCATTAAAGGTAGGAGGGTTACTGCAGATGGGGTTGAGTATCTCATCCAATGGGACTATTCATTATAGTTCATTTATTTGCAATATTAAGTAGATCTCGCTTTATTCAACTATCCAAAGTTTAGAATAGGATATGTTTTGTAATGTGATAAAATAATTCTTTGTATGTGGTGTATGGAGGGTGGCTACCTGTGCAGTTTGTGTAATCACGGACGGATGACTTTTTTGAAAAGTTTATTTATGAACTGCACCATTCCCAAAGTCTTTTTCTATTAGCTTCGTTCTTTAAAAAGCTGACTTAATAGTACCAGAGGTATCATGTGCATTTTTTAATTTTTCCATTTTATTTCAATCGTCAAGTGCAATTTTTATGTCAGAATACTGCTGTTTAACAAGTGAAAGAGCATCAACTGTTTACTAAACATCCTCATGGATGTTATTTCTTTTTAAATTTAATTCTTGTGTTGTTTTTGGAGGAAAGATATTGCTATCTTGTTTACTGTGATTTCAGGGACTGAGCAATTTTATGACATATGCCTTGTTATAGTCAAATTGCTCACAGTCCAGTTTTATCTGCTCCCATTAATTCTGGGTGCAGCACATATCTGGTAAAAAGGTCTTAATGTGCTAGCATTTCATATTTGAAGAGAAAAGAGGTGTTTTCTTTGAATACAATACTACTTGTCTGTTTTGATGTAAGATTATCTTATAATCTGACTATAGTTTTCTTAGTTTTCAAAGAATGTGCATATGCTTTAGCAGTATTCTGTTCTTGTTGCGAAATTCCTTTAAAGAAATTTCTTCAAAGTACTTCTGCTTGTCACTTTGGGTTGTAGTAAGTATTTCTCTCAAAATGTGGAAACTCAAAATGTCTTACATATTTGGTTTGAGATTGCAGGAAATACCAATCAAGACTTTGTGACATCAGACTGTGATAACCAATTAAAAGGCTTGACTGAGATAACATGCAAAATTAAGATGGCCTAGACCAAGCCAGGACCAGTGCTGAATTTATTTAAATTAAGAAATGTGATTATCAGGGAAACTAAACTATCAATCATGGCGATCAAGGAAATGCCAATTTTTACTGATTACTTCCGGAGCTGCACCTTTAGCTTTCCTAATCAAAGTTACTAATGTGGATCCAAAGTTGATGTAGCAATATAAATTAATGTCATTGAATTATCAGTTTATCCATTCATCCATCAGCTCATGTGCTTGTGAATCAAGCAGATGAACGTAAGAATAGTTAACTTGCTGTAGCACTTTCTAATGACTGTCATAAGTGCTTTCACAATTTAGTATTCTTTTCTCTCTTTTTAAAATGTCGCTTAACCATTGCGAACTTCATATTGACTTTGACTGAGAATAGTAATGTATTATGATGTTTATATTTAATGTAAATAAATTATGTACTATATACTTATGACTAACCACTGCCGTAGTTTTGTAGTTTCCATTAATTGCATTGAATTTAATTTAATGTGGGACTGTGTTTCCGAGTTTGCTGGCACATTAAGACTTTCTTGCTCCAGTGGAGTGCATGATCATAAGTCTTGATAGGTTTTACATGTGTTAAGGACTTTAGTCTTAAAGATGAAAATATGTCAAAAGAGTGTTAATGGAAATATGAGCGTAGAAATCCTTTTTGGGGGGTTGGTTTTTTTTACAATAGTAATACAGAAAATTTTAAACGGTACGTTTGGCTTGCCTCCTTGCTGCTGATGCGAACTGCCAGTGCCTCTCACCCATCTGTTCGTGTCAAAGTTTTTTGGGGAATCAGATTCAACTCCATTCGATGGTAACCACCAGTCTTTTGATCTATGTTGACCCTCCTAAGTTTGAGTCTGATATTTTATCAAAATATAGGTAATCATCATTGCTTTGGCATTAAACATTGGGAATATGTTTTTATGCCATTCACTCAAAAGACTACTCACCATTGTGTTCATTGTACTTATTTTTTTATAGCCTATTTTCATCACATGAAGGGCTCTCTGGGGCCTCATCTACTTGTGTATCTATCATTCAATCATTTTGTATTTCCTGACCTGCAGTTTTAAATGGATATTTTCAAATTGAATCAATAGCTTATATTTTCTGATTGCAGTAGCCTTAGGTGAATGTGAAATGTGCTCACATTTTTGAGTTCCATGACATATTTCACTTAAGCCCATTTATTGTATACTTTTCTTCTGAGGTCGACCAAAGGAGTTTGCTAAGTATACTGTTTTGTTTCTTAATACTGTTGCAAGAAGACTGCGAAAATCTCAACTGTTACTCTTTCTCTTTGGTTACAAATCCATGTGGTAGCTTTATTGCTGCTTAGTGCCAAATTTTGGCATATTGCAAGTTCGAAACAAATCTTGTCCTGATTTTTCCTTGGCTACTGTTAAGGTATGGGTGCCAGGAGTGCAGATTTTTCTGAGCTATATTGTCTGGTGAAATATTTTCTCTTCAATGCATGTTAACATAAAGACATTATGTTATGTTTCAACTGTCAACCATTATCTCAAGTATTTTGTATTGCCAAATTTCTTTAATTGTCGTCATGATGCAAGCCCCGGTGATTCTCATGAACCATCTTTAGAAAAACAGTTAGATAATACTTTTCTGTTTAGTTCTTTTTCTTGTAAGGAAAGTTCTATTTTCTTAACTCTCTATAAAAGTTAATTAACTTCTTAGACATTGTGATGGGACCAAAATGGGTTAGTGCTGTGTTATATATGAATAAGATTTCAACTCAATTTTTTTTTAACTTATTGTAAGTGGTGAAACTGAAGTACATGAAGCTTGTTTGAAATATATCTTCAAATCATGGTGAGCTCGCATAGCATTGTTATAATTTGTTTAAATCTTGACTTAGGATGTCTACAATCCAAAACAAAGTCCATGTTACAGTACATTTGAATGAAGTTTATTTAAATATAAATTTCAGAAGTTCAGAAAATCAGTTCAAATCTTGGTTAAGATTTATTCCTAATATACAAAATGTTTAAGCTGCTTACTTACCCTTAATGCTGTGTAATGGTTGTATAATTATTTCTGACTACCTATTATTTCTGTGATATATTAGTTCAGATGTTGGAAACTAAACACAGTTGTTTATCCATTGCTCATTGTGGTGAGAAAAAAGAATCTTACTAATGAAATCCATCCAAAGCGAGTGAAACTCAAATTTACTATGTGTATATTGCCGCTTGACCTTTCTCTTCATATGAGTTTAGAGAAAGAGTTTTAGATGAGTGAGCTTACTTTCAATAGGGTTATTTGCAAAAGATAGTGTCATGTTTTCTTGTGATGAGACATAGCACATGTCTATTGCAGTTGTCACGCTCCTCACTTCACACTCTCAAAAAATGAAGGTTTGAATGTCTAAAAGCAGCCTGTTCAATTTGTGGAAATTAACTTATTGTTTTCTTAGTTAAGTACTGCGTTGTGGGTGGCAAAAATACTGAAAGACTCCGTCATATTGCAATTTACTATCGTGTCTATGTACTGCATATAGATTAGATTGATTAGACTGTACACTATGTGAAAAATAGTACTTTTGAGTTGCTAAGTTTGTTGGGAATGTTGCCAAAATCAGTGTTTTATATTAATACATTACACTATATGTATTTACTTCTGGTGTATGGAACTTGTCATGGGTTTTACATATTTTTGATTTTTTAAATATTCTTGTGAAGACTTATGGCATTCATCAAATTTTCAAATTAATTGGTTTGTTTGCATTAACTTTAATTGTTAATTGCAAATATGAATCCGTTCTCATTTCAGTACCTACACTATTGTTGTAGATTTAAGTTGTTGTTTTTTCTCTGTAATCCCCTTAAATTGTTTGTTCACACTGCCGCTGCTTGCAGCATGCTAGTCTGTTTTCATAAGCATATGATATAATGCACTGACCCATTATCTTTCAGTGCATTGAAACAGATAGTGCTTTTGACTTCATTAAGTGAGTTCTTCATCTCTTGCAATATTTTTTTCTATGGAAATCCTTGTTTCCTGTGATGATTTAATAAATTTTGTGAACACTTTCTGGTCTTACTTTATTTGACACACCAAAAATAATAAGTATAAACAGAAGGAACCCCAAAGGCGCGCGAGAAAAATTGAATATGATGAAAGTACCTTCTTTTGTTTAATATAGTCTATCTATTAGTCTTAATTATTTTCTGCTCTTAATTATGGACACTCCCCTGAAGGCTTTCCTACGAGATTTAGCATCAACAATCAACTGAGCTTGTCTCTTCAAGAAACCTCGAGTGGGACACTCCTCCTCTTCATCAGTTTCTGGAAGCAATGGTGCTCCTGGTGTGGCAGGAATATCTTTACGACTTGGTGCCATTTGACCTCCACTTGCAGCTGCGGCAGCTGCGGCAATGCCTGGTTTGGATGAAAATTGCCACAGGTCCTCTGGACATGGCCCTTCCTGAAATGACATCTAATGAATTAGAAACATGAGACCATTTTAACCAAATTTGGAACTATTACACGTATGAAATGCAGTAAAAAAGAGTAAGAGTAAAAAAAAAGGGGGAAAGAAAAGGAATTTTACCTGAGTTGTGTGCTCTACTGAAGTCATAAGAGTAGTTGTGCGCTGCACTTGTAACTGAGAGGAAACCATACTGAGTGTATTATCTGGAATCTCTCCCAGATCCTGAATAGTACTATCATTCACCAGATCCAGTAGCTGAGAAATATGATTGGTGCGAGAAACTGCACTTTGAATTTTCTGCTCAAGAGTATTTAGAAAGCATTCCACTTCTCTTAGGTCACTAGTTGTCTCAGGAACCTTTTCTTCATCTATCATCTGTAAAATTGACAATTTCATGATGCACGATAGTAAGAATTTCGGGTTCTACACTACTGAGTTTGTCGCAACCCACTTCAATTTTCTTGCAGATTCGGAACAAAATGTCACGAATGTTGCGAAGTTGCTCCGACACTGATTTGATGTTTTCCTCAAGTTCAAGAATTTCATTTCTTTTCTCCTTGATACTGACTTTTACCTGTTCCATTTCCTCCATGTTTCTGAAAAGTAGTGCCATAAGAGAATTCAGTTATATCATGAACTTGATTTTATTATTAAGATTTTGGAAACTATGTGAATAGATTTTAAGTATTTTTTTCTTTTGTACTCACACTTCTTTGTCTTTAACTTCAGCAAACTTGAATGCTTCTAGTTGTGCCATCATGACTTCCTTACGCTTTTCCAACTGCCGCTTCTCATCTTCTGTAACTTTTCTCAGATACGTGAGCCTGGACTTAGTTTCTTTTTGTCCAAGGAAACGCTGCAGTACTTCTTCAGTGTCAGAGACTCCTGAGGGAATGAAAGATTTCTTTTACAGATATTTCATTGAGAGCCGCATTAAAGACAAAAGAACTATTGTCTAGGTACAGTACCAGTAGCTTCTTTCAGTTTCAAAAAGGCATTTTCATAAAATTCAGTCTTGCGTGCGCAGTCATCTTCTGCAACTTGAGCAGAATCTGGTGTGCCTTGAGAATCTTCACGCTGCATCACTGAACGACCAGTTGGAAATATTTGCCTTTCAAGCTGTTCGAGGGCTGCTTTGCGTTCTTCGACCCTCATCCTGCAATGCATTCCCTTACGAACACTGTTTCTCACTCTGCAATACAATTGAACCCCAAAAAGTTAATACCTACTTGAATTCTTGGAGTTGTCTCTCCCTTGCCTTGCTTATACTCATTGCTGAAGCTTCTTGTCTAAGCAGCATAGATTTAGTGGAGTCTCTCAAAGCAAGAGCTTCATTATTGATATCCTGCAAAATAGAATGTGTATTTTTACCAATACTAACTACATTTTTATTTCTCAATAGGCAGTAAACACAAGCAAACCTTTTTGCCGAAGGCGCGTAGGAATAAACATTTTTTAAAGATGCATTCTGTGTGCTTATTTCAGTTTTAAAGGAAGAAACTTCAGTGTGCTGATAAGATACTGTGCAACTCATACAAAGAATGCCTGTAGTGAGTGAGTGAAAGAAGTGTATCATGTGCGAATCTTTATCTTGAATTCATATGGCAAACCTCCAGATGTTTGATTTCCATTCCCTGTTTGACAATCACATCTTCCATATTCCGCAAACTGCTTTCAAATTCCACACTATCATCCAGAAGACTTGCTCTTATGCTCAAATATTTGCGCTTTACATGGTCAGCCTCCATCATATTCATTTCTATTCGATGAATATGGTTTTCTAAGGTATTCTTCAGAAAAAATATAGGAAAAAGAAAAAATGTTCAAAACATACAGTTAAATATTTATTCTAATTTTATCATAAACAGAAACAAGTACTCACCCGCTCCTTTTGAACCACAGATTTGTTTTTTATCAGCTGTGATTGTTGCTTTTTTTGAAGCAATTTCTTGTATTCATCAGCCAGAGATTTCATTTTTTCCTGATGCTGGGCATGAGAGATTTTTTTCACTTAAATGAAATTAATAATATAATCAATCATTTTAAAAATGGAACATACCTGTTTTGATTGAAAGCGTAGAAGGTCCAGCCTTTTTTTCAGATCTATAACTTTTAAATCTACTATTTCCACTGCATCTTCCTTTCTCTTTTCTCTCAATGTGTAAGTGTCCTTTGGATTCTGACAGAACTTTTTCAAGACATTTCCATCGCACTGAAAGCAAATAGATTATTCCAATCGATTTCTAGAATGTGTAAACTAACTCCAAACCTTTTAACTGTACTAACTTTTGACGGTTGACTTAAAGTAATCCTCAAATCTTTCACTTCCTTTTTTAGTTGTCTAATTTTCTCCGCATTTCGCTTTTTCTCAGATTCACATTCTTCATAATGTGCCTTCCTCTGGCCCTCTGAAATGGTACACATGTTTAGTTGGCTGGCATAGCATGTCATTAAAAACCAAAGAAGAAAATACTGGCAAGTAGTACAATCATTCATGAATGAATCAAACCTGAAAGCTGTATTTTCTTCTTCAGTTCAATAATTTTCTTGTTTGTTGCATTCAAGTCGTTTTCGTCTACAGGAGATGAAAAAGGCATTCTACTGAAGCGTTGAGCGTTTCCACGATTTAAAAGATTAGTTCTGAAAAGTATCTGACAGCCATCGGTTTTACCTGTGAAAGCCCGTTGTATAGTAAACAACAAACAGGTGAGGATCTCATTCCCGGGCAACAGGGTGGACCGTGAGCACCGCCAAGTTTGAACTTTAATTCAAAACATTGAAAACAGGAACGTGTGAACATGGATCAGCACCAGTATTGCCACATTTTTTTGCAGTCTTCAAAAATTGAATCCTTAGGAATAATTTCTTTACAAGATCTTAGTTTGCGATCGCGATCGGTCTTGAACTTCCCTACAGAGCGCGTCGGCAAACAGTAGGAAAATCGTGATCGTTCTGTCTTATGATGGTTTCATATGATGCGTCCTCTCTCTGGAAATGATGCATCATGCATGCAGGATCCGTTTAACTTCGCTTGAACCAATATAGATGCAAAAGTGACAGAAAAAAAAAAAAACTGCTGTGAAGACCCATACTATGGGAACTGCGAGCAGACTATACAGAAGACCGACGTGAGCCGATCTGGGCCGAAGTCCTCCGAAGCCACCCAGCCGCTCCAGTCGGGAATGCAATGAACCTACCCCTCCTCTTCTTACCCCACCTCGAGTCCCGGCGCGCGTACTCCGCGAGAGCGTATAGTGCGCCGTGATTCTCTTTATTCCGTGTCGAATAACACACCCTAGTGTTCAAACCCGATCAGGAAAGTAGTTCGGCCCGCTCAGAAACTTATTACTCTGGGATTTTGTGGCATCGTTGAAGCAAATTTTCCTCCTATCGTCTGCAAAACTTTCCCACAGTTCAAATGCGCAAGAATACAGGTTCTCCGCGCACTACTTTCACGGCCGCTGGAACAATGGTGTGGTGCGGCAGTAGCAGGCGAGCTCGCGTCGCGTTACGTGTGTCGTCGACATGACGGTGGTTTAGAAACCAAAGTTTTACTAATGTAGGTGTAAAAGTGTCAGTGTTTATATGAAGGGAGTGAAGGAGAAAACAGTGTTTTGTGTGTGAATGTGTGGTGATTTTATTTCTGATGAGTGGTGGTGCGTGGAACAAGATAATGTAAAGTGCCTACTCAAAGGATACCCAACATGAGGCTTGTGGATTACCTTCTGGTTTCTACCGCCTTCGCGCTGTTTATGTGGAATACTATACCGGCGGTTCATGGTAAGATTCATGCTTCCAGTAAAATATTCTTCGAAGTTAAAAAAAATTGAAAGTAAATAGTTTTTATGTCAATCGACCGGCTAGCGGTTCACAACAAGTGGTTGCAGATCAGAATGTGAAGTAGTCGACAGCTAGGATCGGCAAGGAGCAAGGAGCTATTTCCAGGATAGAGAGCTATTTATCTGTATTTATCTGTTATTATTTATTTGACTATTCGCGTCTGCAGGCTTAACTTTTCCTTACCATTCTTGTTCGACAAAATTTGAGATAGCAAACGGAATGCTTTTCGCGACGTTGAGTTGTGTATTACATTCTGTACACTTCAGATGGATATCAGGCCATTCTGCAAGAATTTGGACGATTAGATTTCTCATACCGAAACCGCCTCTCATTTATTATATTACTGTCCCGTTTCTTGATTTTAATGTGGACGTTCGGATTCTGTAAGAAAGGCTGGTTTATCGTTTAGTCCACGACCGGCCTTATTAGATTTCGCCTCGACGACGAATTAATTACTTCTCTGATGTGTGAATCTCCCTTTGACAGTCAGTTCAGCCCCCCCCCCCCCCCCCCCCCCCC
>CABIKL010000160.1:0-29347 GCA_902196195.1 Aptinothrips rufus | reverse complement strand
ACTCTGTACGCAGCGCAGCACTGACTAATGAAGGCAAACCCAACGAACCAAACCTATCCGATTGTGGCCGATATAGGATGTGGGTTAAAACCTAACCAAACCCTTGGTATCCGCAGCACTGACTAATGAAGGCGAACCCAACGAACCAAACCTATCCGATTGTGGCCGGTATAGGATGAAGGGGTTAGGGCACATATCATTTTATCGATTTATTCGACAACTACAAGAGAGCGCACATTTATTCTTTCACATTGACACATTACTAGTCAATACGTACCCAACAATACCTCACTCGACCAAAAATACGAGAAGCCGCTGTTCTGCATAATTACCTTAAATTCTCCTTGTAGTTATTAAACATAATTCAAGGAGACTTACCTTTAATCTGAGACCCACTGCCCAAAAAGATACTCATCTAGACTGCTCGTCGAGCCTCAAAACGTAAAACCGCGTTTCAAATATTTGCGAAACATAATCAGAACAAGCTTACATCCAGCTTCCCTCCAAAACAAGACGAAATCACTGTTGTAAAAATCACACCCTTCTCGATTTGAACAATAAATTTCTTAAACAATCCGAAGAGCTCAGTGGCTTTCCTGTCGGGTAACGAAGAGTGTTTTGTTTATTGAAGAGTGCCTGTCGTTGCCAAGCGAAGAATGGAGGGCTATTGCAAGAGGGCGTGGTCCGTAAATATTTTTTTATTGCTGAATGGTTCAGAAATATTTGAATTAATCACGATTCGCAAGTTGAAATGTGCTCTGCCAAGTCCAGCTCTCATATTGTACTTTCCTACGCAGCAAGGCGCGGCCGGGTGCGAACCGTGAAGTATAGGTTAGTGCTGTAAATCTGAACTAAATCTTGAGTATGTTTTGATGTAATTAGGTTATCAGGCAGCCATCGGCTCTTCGTCCGAAACGCGATGCAGTCAACGCTCTCCCGCCCACATTCTCTCACGCCCACGCATACGTTCTTCTTTTTATTCTTTATCTGTAACGTAGGATAACTCGTGCCATTCGTGCCTCTTTCAGCTTTTACTCCCCTTGTTTATCGTTGTATTTTCGCAGAAATGAAGGTGACCTCATTCTTTTCTTGGCATTTACATAGATTGATCCATTTGTTGAGATTAACTTAAGCCGAATTTTATTTTCAATTATTTTCAGCTGACACAGCCTTTGGGAAACAGGCTGGTTTTACAGGCGCCGGCGCTTGCCTGTCTGCTGTGGTCTGCTGTCTGCTCGCCTGGGGATGGATTTCCGTGCTGGCACTGCTGTCTTCACCGTGTGTTTGTAATGGGCCTAGCTATTTACTCTGGATGAGTTCACTGTAGCTGTGGCCTGCATTATCACTATCTGATATGTCATCATCCCTGGTGCGAAAATCGCTCGAGCTGGTTGAATCTGAGCTTGATAACGAGGCCCGTAAGTATTGTCGGTTCATTCATAACCACGACATGTCTCATGTGTTGCATTTTTGTCTAATTAATTGTTGAATACTTCAGCGCCATCAAAAAGGACCCGTAGGAATGAACTGAACAAGGATTTGAAAGCTAAGAAGAAGAAATGCCACGGTCAACCTAGCAGAGTTTTGGGCGGTAAGTCAATGTTTGGTATATGTTTGAAGTTTGTTTTTGCCTCACTGTTAGAAATCGAAGATTAGTTCTTTTTTCTTTTTCTAGTTATTTACTTTGTTTCATTCTCTCACAGATGTCAGGAGTGAAGCTGCATTACAGGTTGAACTCGCTAGGAAGATTTCCTCCTTCAAGCAAGACCGAACATCTGAAAACCTGAAGAATTTAGTTCTTCTTAGCAGTTCAAAATCAGTTGATTTCAAGAAAGCTCAAAAGGTTTGTTCTTTGTGGTCTCTTCAGTATTATCTTCATCCACCTTCATTGGTCATGAGATGTAATCCTCACTACTTGCATTACAGATATTTGATCAGACTGTGAAGAAGAGTAGATTTATTGACGAAACTGCCCCAGAAACAAGTTCTTCTGTGTTCAGCGAAGAAGACTTTAGGAAATTCGAAGAGGAGTATTTTGTCAGCTGATTGAGTGTTCTAGCCATAATCAACTTTTTAATTATTGTATAAGGATCGTATGTTAAAATATTGTTATGAATGACAGAACCATAGGGTCTTTCCTGGTTGTTTTAAGTGTGGCTTTCAGTGTCTATTATTCAGCTTGGATTATTGGACTGCCCTTTTTTGATCCAGATCATTTTATCCACAGTCTTTTCCCACCATTTCATTTCGCTTTGTTGGTGCCTGCATTGATGGGTCTTGCTTTTATTGGATCTTTAATAACATTTTGTGTCATTGAATTAAGAGCAGTCCTTATGGCAAAGTGACTTTCATTACAATTGCTGTCACTTACCATTGCAGTTTGAGCAGCTGTCTCCATTCTATTTGGGTACCAGTAGCAACTCCACTTGTAGTAAATTGCTGTTTGCATTCCACTTAAATATGGCTAGTCAGTGGGTTGTGGTTGGCATCTCAGGAGCAACTTGTAGTGGTAAGTCAACGTTGGCACAAAAGTTGCATTCCGTTTTCCCTCAATCTATCAGTATTTGTCAAGATGATTATTTTTTTCCTCCAGACTCACCCTCTCATGTTAAGGTTGAGGCCCTGGGTCATTTGAATTGGGAGATAATGACAGCTTTAGACATGAAAGCTATGAGGTCAGATGTGCAAAAAATTCTAGATCAAAACCCATCATCTGTTGTTCTACCCTCAAAGTCAAAGCGGTCTGAAGGTGTACATCCTGCCAACGAAGGCCACACGAACTGTCCCTTTCTCCTTATACTCGAGGGATTTTTATTGCTCAATGATGAAGTACTGTCAAACTTGTGTGACCTTCGCTATTATTTAACATTGACTAGAGAGGAATGCTGGAATCGCAGACAAGTAAGAGTGTACGATCCTCCTGACATTCCTGGGTACTTTGACAGTGTTGTGTGGCCAGAGTATGTGAAGCATCGTGATGAGGTTCTATTCCAGGGTAATGCCCAAATCATTAATGGAATGAGAGCTCCAGAATCCATCCATCTGGATGTCATGAAAGACATCCAGAATATTATTGCTGAGAAAAAATTATCTTCTAAGTAATCCTCCCACTGGTTCTTGTGCTCTACATGTAAAAGTTAAGTCAGTTCACACTATCATATAAGATTATTATTTTTAAGTAACTGATGTGTTTGTTCATAATAATGGCTAAGCTATTTAAGGTGGCATCAACCCAATATTCATGAATTGTGAAAATACCAGGTTTGTGAGAAATATACCTTTGAAAGCATTCATTATTTATTTATTTTACATTCCTTAATTTCTTGGCGAATAAATGGAAACCAACATTGGCAAGCAACAGAGCATGTGCATAGACATTTCATGTTTACTCTATGTACAATAACTGTGGGAGGTGGTTGACAATTAAAGAGTAGTTTGCAGATAAAGCACTTTTATTTTCATTTAGTGTAAACATTAACAAGTTGGAATGAAAGGAAATATTTTCTAACCAAAGAATTTAAATAGTCATAAAGAGGCTACAGGAATTTAAAAAAAAAAAAAAGAATTATTCATAAGTGTGTCAGATGAGCACTAACTCTCCTCTTCTCGAGAGGAAAAATATGCCAACAGAAAATTAATTCACTCAAATGTAGGAATGGAAAATCTGAAGACACAGCTTCAACTGCTGGGAGCAAAAATTAATGTCACAATTCCAAAGTAATTAGGTTTTCTGAGTCAAAACTGCCAGATGCCTTATCTCATGTTTGTCTTTATGGCACGTATAGGTGCTTTGAAGTTTGCAGCAGCAGCATATTGAATATCATAAGCTGAATGGTGTATCTTGAAACCATAGAGTCTGAAACACACAAATTTTAAATACATTTAGTATGTAGAGTGCAAATAGTACTGACCTGCAAGTGAAATACATTCGAAAAATCAAATACCTTGCAACAAAGGGATTAACTGGCTTTTTTGGTCTGTACTCCGGATGAACCATGAATAGCATATGGGGAAAGCCGGTCCCAAAATAAGCACCATCTGTGTGATGATGACGTGATGATTTAGGTGTGTAAACATCTCGACATTTGGGACAGTATGTTTTCACCATCGCTTCACCGGGCACATCTGACAATCCTGAAAAATTAGCATAGAAAATATTTCTAAGTTAAAATAGCATAGAAAGTAAACTTAACCAGGGTTGCCACAAGATTTCATCTTTCATTTTCCCTGATTTATCCCTGACTTTTTCGCAAATTTCTCCCATAATGAAATTGTTGGCTCCAGTGGCAAATTACCCATCTTCCCTATTTCCGTTATTTTCCCTGACTTCTCCTGGGGTTCCTTGACCACTTTGTATTTCCCCGACTGCCCGGACCAGTGGCAACCAACCATATCATACACAGTCCTTTCTTTCCTTGATGAATGAAAACAAATTTTTAAATGCTACAAAGTTGACCTACCAATAGGAAGCATTGGTTGAAGTTCACAGTAGACTCGAGGGCAATGACCAAAATCACCATTTTGATATTTCTCAATCATCTGTGCAATGCCTCTGTTTGTGAGAATGTATCGAGCATGGATCAGACCATACAACATTTCTGCAGCCTGTTCTATAAGATCAGATTGATTTGGGTTATCATCTATTTCATCATCTGAAATACAAAGAAAAATCACCGATGAGAAAAAGCTGAGGAGCAAGCACACGTAAATCATGTTAAAAATCTTCCAGAATGAATTGCAGAATAAAAGTTCAGCAGAATTCGGAAACAAGTTTTCAATTATTTGACTGAAGTTATACAATAATGTCAAGACATGTAGAGGAACAAAACTATTAATGTTCAGCAATCTACCAATAGCACAATCGATTTGAAGTTTGTTGGCTACTCTTCTGTGTAACCATTTTTGCACTTGTCTATTTAATATCACTATTCCACACACAAGCATTTCCCTCCAAAAAATAACAGCTATTTATGACTTTACAATGAAATAAAAATGGAATGAATGAATGAATACTTTCATGACTTTATTCAAATATTTTTGAGGGGCATAGATTTGATTGTGTCTTCCATATGTGTACAAATATAACAAATTACAGCAACACATCGTTTTTTTAAAGTTCTGACTAGGTCCCAGAATTTATTTGAGCCAGATGGATTCTGGTTTAAAAATGGCAACGCATATCAGTTACAATTATCATTCTGCTATAGGTGCGTGCGTGTTATATTGGTTAACTGCTGGTTAAGAATGTACATGAAAAATATCAAACATGCAATCCAACAAGCCAAATTCAAAAATATCTGACAGTGTTATTGATATTACAAGTACTTTCAGTGGAGTTCCGTCTACCAAGGCACTGTCTTAAGCTGCCTTAAGCTAGTTTTAAATGATAAGTACAGACGAAAATTCGTAATTTTTTGTGAGACTACTCAGATGAACACCGGACAGTACTGTCAAGATTGTAAGAGCTTCCATTAGAAACGTTGAGCCGAGAAAGATATGAAATATAGGTAAAAAAAATTCAACAAGAGAGTTTTGTCTTTTACAAGCATTAGTAGCCATTCTTGTGACTTACCAGGCTCTAAGTCAAGAATCATGTCATGAGCTTGACGGTAGTGAGGTACTTGCTCATTCAATCCAGTGAGGTTGAACTTGTCCTGAATGTAATCTTCATCCACTTCGCAGAAGAATTCATTGCCTCGCAACCCCACAAACCAAGAGATCCACGACACTTCTTCGGAACTACTCATTTTCCTAAACTTGAAAAAAAAAAAGATACAATGTAAACCGAAAATTGACTTTGCAGAAGCGAATACGTAGTGAAATGTGTCACTATAACCTCACATATTCTAATTTAACTCATCTCAGAAGAACAACAAGATTAAAAATACAAATGCACCCAAAAGTTTGATAACTAGAAAGTGGAAAAGAACTCGAAATTAAAAAAAAACGCAATACCTGAGAGGCCGCACGCCTTAGGGCAAAATCTTCCCGAGCTCCCGAGAATTCCAATAGCAACCATCAACTCTGCCCGGTTCTGTTCGCGTTCAAAACAAATCGCATCGATGGATCGATTGGGCCATGCCGGATCAGCCTGCTAATAACGAATCGTCTGCTTAAGCTTCTGCTTGAAATGAACAGACAAAACAAGACAGATCAGATCAGAGACAGATAACTCAAAGTCATTACAAGTTTAATGTTGTTGAATTACATAAGCTCATTGTGAATTATTTCTTCCCGTCCCGTATGTATTGTGAAATAATTCAATGTTAATGAAGTATGGAGATATTATTCGAAGTGTGAAAACATGATAATTCAGTTTATTCAAAACGTTCTTCTATGTTCTTATGCTTACAGCAAGGTTAATGCAAACAATGGCCCGCAAGGTGTTAGTGGTTGGGAGTGGAATCACTGCTGCTGTGACTAGTGCACTGCTCAGAAAACAAGCACGAGAGCGAATTTCACTGACAATATGGGATAAAGCTCGAGGCGCAGGCGGTCGAATGAGCACATCCCGCAGTGCAGGCGACTCAGAGTGCACTGCTGATCTTGGAGCACAGTATATCACTGTACTGCCTGAAAACTTCAATAAAAACAGGTGATAAATCTTGCAGTTCTCTGATTTTTTTCATCTCAGTTGCCTTTTGTCTAATTTAATCGAAGCTGACTTTTCGCCTGCGTGTAGGCAAATTTATGAAAATTTGTTGGAATCAAATATTCTGGAGCCTCTCGTTCTTGGAGCTGTAAAAGGTATGAAAGAGTTCCCCTCTGGTACCCAACATTTTGTGACGCCCAATGGCACAAGCTCTTTGGTAAAACATTTCATAGCTCTAAGTTTACCTGATGCAACTCAATTTCAACATCATGTTTCTTCAATCAAGCATGTGGGAGAGAAATTGCAGGTACCATTCTTTTGATGATTTTCTATTCTAATGTCTTGCACTGTGAATGACGTAAACCTTTTCTCTGTTTCAGGTGGAAACTAAGTCAGGCGTTAAGGAAGAATTTGACATTGTTATCTTAACAATCCCAGCACCACAAGTCCTCCAGTTAGGTGGAGATGTCCCATTGCTGTTATCTAGTCAACCAGACCTCGGGAACGGGTTGAGAGCAGTAACATTTAGTTCTCGATATGCAATGGCTCTGTACTTTAAAAGTGGGGATGGACAGCATGAACCTTGGGCAGCAAAATACATTGATGATCATCCAATTTTCCGATATGTTGCCATTGATAACCGGAAAAGGAACAGGCCAGAAAGACCACCTGCTGCTGTCCTGCACACTAATGTCAAGTATGGTGCAGAAAATGTAGAGAAGACCTTGATTGAAATGGAGCCGCTACTTCTGGAGGAATATAATAAGTTGTTTCAGAACTGGCCAAAGCCAGCTGCAGTCAAATGTCAAAAATGGCGATATTCTCAGGTAATGCAACCTTTTGTCATCCATGTTACTGTTTAACAATTTTGTGATGTACGAATTTGTTTCATCTGCCAACATTTCTTCCCTGTGTAAAATGATGTAACTGAAAACGTTTCTCATTCACAGGTGACATCTCCTTTCCCTGGAAATAATGGCAGTGCAGTAATTCTTAGAAAACCTTTACTTATCTGTGGAGGGGACTCTTTCACTGGATCTGGTTTTGACAACTGTCTAGCATCAGCAAAAAGTCTTGCACAAGAAGTTTTAGATTTCATGGAATAACATAGATCATATGATTTTGATACAAAACTGCCATTTGCTATGTTTAGATTTAAGTGGTTTGAAGGGACCATTATTTTTATAAACACAAATTTGATTCAATTAGTAGAATTTATTTATTCTGTAATTTTTATTTGTACAAAAACACTGAACAGGCTCTACACTTAAGTGAATATTTACAGCAGAAGTCTGCATCAAATTTACAATTATATTTTTAATCTTAACTTACTGTACTTCACAAAAGTTTGTTTCGATCAAATAAATATTCAATTAATACAACATGAATGTAACAAAGGCTCCTGAAAAAATCTCTTATTTATTGGCCATTGTGATTAGAGAACAATTAAAAACATGCATGAAACCAGAATCACACTTACAAATTGCCTTAAATTCCATCATGGAAAAATTAGAAAGGAAGCCCACACTTCAAGAAAAAGATAAGTTGGTTTCTGCGAATTTACTGCTTGGTGGCATGCTGTCTAGAGAAACTTTCATCAATAACATAAGCTACTTGTATTATATATCTGTTGATGAGTTTGCAGTGGACATGTTAGTGGGCAACATTCATTTTGTGATCCCAAAATTTTTTAAACAAGAAAGAGCAAGAACGGCACATCTTCAAAGTCTGTTCAAAACAATGACGCCGCGATGAGCTGAATATGAGCACCACATCACACGTGATTCCATACACTATACAAAGCATCTCTGACAAAAAGTACAAAATTTGAAAACTCATTTCTTTTTAATACTAAATGGCAAAACATTTCATGCCACACTGTTCATAAAAAAGAAATCAAGAATCTCTAGATGTCTGCTTAGATATTAAGCGCAATGATGAAGTTTCAATCCTAGCAAGGACAATGGAAAAGATGATAACTACTGAAATGTGATGAAACTCATACCAAATTGCAGTTCTAAAACAGCAAGTACAGATAGTCTTATCCATCATAACTTTGCTCTCAAATCAGTACAAAATTCAAAGCTGAGCAAGTCCACAACTCACTTAAGTACACATTTTGAACAGTAAAAACAAAAAAGTTCCGAAATATTACACAGCAAAAGATGCATGCAATGTTACAAAAACGATCACAGATTCGTTAAATAAAATAGACAGAAGAAAAGATCTCGTGTTTCCTATACACTAATTGTGTGGGCTGGGACAAGTATTTTAAGTCAGGCAGCTAAAATAAAGTACATTTTAAAGAGTAGGGAAACATACTGTCCATATCGGAGATAGGAGTCCAGTTTCTGACCAATCAAAAGCAACAGCGTCTCCAATTACGACCCAGATAAAATCCCCAAACACTGCAATGGAAGAGCTCATCCACAAGAGACACCGTTTGCATAAGAGAACTCATTGTTACTCTGGCGCACCGCAGCTGCTGCCCTGGCTAAGCTCAAACCAAACATCTGGCTGCCTCTGCTGTCAAAGAAACATTGAGCTGATGGGGGTATTTATCTTGAACATTTATTGGAAAGGAAGCTTTTGTCATATAAATTAGTCTGAACCAACAGCATGCTATAAAAAAACTGAAAGAGGCCAAAAGCATGAAATAGAATGTTGCTTGAAAAGCTCTGTTTCGGAACACCGAAACAAATCAATAATCACATTTAACGTACACTTGGCAGATCTATCATGTTACGTTCAGGGTTTAAATTGTCACTCACAAAGGTCCTCCATAAAGAAAATTCAAAAAATAACAGGGATAATCGAGATACAAACTACAGGTAACTATAAAAGAATCAAGAGCACTAATTAAACTTTTACTTCAAACATTACACGTGGTCCTCTAAAATAAGTTGCAATTCAATGTCAAGAACTAGTATGACATTAGAATTGGTATGAATAATATCAGATAAAGTAAACACACACACACACTTTCTCTCTCTCATTGTGACAAAAGCTGACAATGAAATGAAATAAAAAAAGCAAAACAAATTGATTAGTCAGTCTAAATTTTTCCAATGCGAAAATCAAGACTGATTTCAACAATTGTTCCTCCTGTGTTTTTACTCAACACATAGATTTGTGTCAGATCATGTAAATAGTTCAGTACCAAATGTATTCCACTTGCACATAACAGCTTGCAACACCACCATCATCCCAACAATGAAAATATAGACAGTATATATACATATCTATGTGTGTACATGTATACTTATGAGTGTATGTATAAAAGGGCAAATTTACACTGTGGTTATTTACAATATCAAAATGGCAGTTCTCTGCAAAAGTCCAAAATCGAGCTCATTGGAATAAACTAAGGTTCATTATGACTGATCTGTGGACAATGTACACCATCAGAAACGTTTAATTAGATCATTTCAAATATGTTCATATAGAGCACACAAGAGAATGGACACAGGTCAAGAATTATTTTATGACAAGCCTCCCTTAGTTACCTGTCGCTAATTCAATACAGCATAACTTTCAGTCGGAAGCACATAACTGACAAACTGGAATATCATTACCAGATTGTTCTGACATGCACACTACACTATTAACTTCTGTAGAAAATTACCCTATATGTTTGGCCTCTTTATACCATGAAGAGGAAAGACACATGGCATTATATTAAATATAGTGTGTTCAAACTGCACAAACTGCGTTGTGAAAAACAAATAAATATTTCAGTATATTGAAATAGCAAACTTAAAACCAAATACTCAAATGAACATTTATGCAATAGTTTTATGTACGCATTTCACATATTCTCCAAGAGAAATGTTATGCAGTATTGGCAATCTCTGAGAAGTTCATGCAGTTTGATTACATATACTCAACAATGTGAACATTTATTTCTGATGTCCAGGAAGAGTTGGGAGTGAACATTCCTCTTGGCAAATCAAAAGTCAGGCAGATGAGAAGTGTGCTTCCAATGGAATACTGAGAGCAACAACTTACTTGACATGTGCTCTCATGGACACCACTTGACTAAGCAGGTGGGGGCAATGTTATTGCAGTAACAGAAGATAATGAACATTAGTCACCTACAAAGTAATTTTTCTTCTGCTATTGAACCAAGACAGAAGACAATTAGCTCATCAAATAGATTTTAGATTACTATCAAATAAGAGGCTATTACAAACGTTATTTCAGACAAGTTGGTCAAAATTTTCGGACTCAGAGTAATAGATTTCTATCACAGTATACCTACTCTGTCACAGAGTAAAATTTTCAATTCTCGTCTCATTAGCTTTCGCTTTACAAAAATTAATAAAAATACAACAACCTGGGCCAATGAAAACTAAGATACAATGAAACATGTGACAAAGCCTCTGATAAAGAAATAGGCACCAGATGTAGAGAGTGGAAGGAAGGTACCAGATGTTCATCCACCCTATTTTGAGAAGTAGATGATAAGCCCGAGCATTGGAACATTAGCTGCACTTATGCATTTCCAATGGATTTTGACAGAATTTGATTTTAAAAATCTGAAATTTACCGCACCATAAAGCAAATAATATAAAAAGGGAAAGGAAACTATATTTTGGTGTGATATTACAACATATATTATTCTAATGAGCTTTATAAACATGTTCAAAGGCTTTCATCACTTTCCACTCCGCCTTGCATCACCGAATATTCTACACCTTCTTGTGATGAATCTTGTGCCAGTGCTGAACTCTCTTCACTTTGGTAGTTTTCCTCTGTAACAGAAAAAAAACGCTTGTTCCATTCACAAAGTTCCCATAAAAACGTTAAATGATCTGTTAATACAATCAACTTACCAGCATGTGTTTGTGTTGAATCATCTAAAGTGTCCGCTTGGCTGAGATTTCGGCTAATTGCAGGGTCAATGGCATCCTTTATTTGACTGTTGGCTCCTTTTGGATCAAGATCTGTTGCCCAACTAAAGTGCATTAAGGAAAGATGAGAATTTCCAAGTTTTTTATGTACCTGAAAACATAAAAAAAGAGCAATATAACCCACTTATTGACTGATTAGTCTTAAAAAAAAATTATGCAACACATTCACAAACATATAATACCTTTCCTGTGAGATAGTAAACCAGGCTTTCCTTGGGAACGATTTCCTTCAGTTCCTCAAGTTCCTTCAGGGCTTCAGCATACCTTCCCGCAGCAAAAAATATAGATGCTCTATGGAACTTACAGAGAGGGTTCTTTGGATCGTTTGCTACAGCTGCACTTAATGTTTGAAGAGCTTTGTCAGCTTTTTGCAGGGCATGTTGAGCCTAGGCAAAGATTTCAATAATGAAGAGAGAGAAACTTCATGATAATGAGTTATTCTATTGTAAGTTAAAGAAACTTACCACACCAATGTGACACATTAGTACAGAGCTCTGAGGGTGAATCGCCAATGCCTTTTTAAAATGGAACTCTGCCAGCTGATATTGCTCTTCTTTGGAATATATAGAGCCAATACCATACCATGCATTATAATGTCTCGAGTCCAGTCTCACAGCTGATCGGAATGCACTCATCGCACGATCTAACTCTTCTGTAGTCACATATTCGTGTCCTAGGAGAGTATAAGCATATGCAAAAGAAGGGTCTACTTGCACAGCACGCTGAAAAAATTTAATTGCTGCCTCATGTTCTTTTTGAAGACTGAAACAATTTCCAGCTGCACACCAGGCAGCTGGTGACATTCGATCCTGTTCCACTAGCTCTTGTGCTAGTGCTGAGAGCTCTACATCACGCTGAAGATGCCACAAAGCAGTACTCATAATCTCCATCATTTCAGTTCTATGCGGTTCACGGTCTCTGACTTCACGAAAATATCTGCAAAATATAGGAGTCATATTCAATTAAGAATAAGAAACTATCTTGCCGAAATCATACCCGAGTTAAAAGGACTTCAGTCACATCTTAGCAAAGAATAATTCAAAGATTATATCATTATTCAATTGACTTTTAGTGTCACACACTATTAGAAAGATGATGGCAGAAAAATTTACACAGATCCCCATAACAAATAACAGTGCTGAACATTACCACGTACCTGACTGAAGTTTGGAAATCACTGAGCTCAAAGTAAGCTTTTCCCATCAAGGAGAGAACCCAGCCCGTGTTGAAATGTTGTGGAGGAAGAGCTTCTAAACACTCTACAGCTTTCCGGCAATTGTATTGAGCTAAATGTTGGTATGCTGTTCCAAGTTCTCGAAGCAATGCCATTAGCCCCTCTGTAAATGATATACTATTACTTTCTGAAAACAATGTAAAAAAAAAAAATGATTCAAAAAAAAATAAAAAAATACATATTGTTTTCCAATACCAGCTGACTGTTTCTGAAGAGAAAGTGCCTGCTGTGCAGCACAAACAGACGTTGATGATAAGTTGTAATTTGGCTTACTCTCAGTTGTCGAGATAGTCTCACTCTTTTCACAGTCTATCACATTAGCAGATTTGTTTCGTTCATTAAGTTCATTGTATGATGATTTGTTGCTTAGAGAAGCTTTAGATATATTCCTTGTCTTTATTTTTCGTAATGGTGACTTTGGAGTGGCAAATTTACTCCGGTTAGGGCTTTTGTTATTTTCCTAAAAAACAGAAATAATTAATAAACATAAATAACAAAAGATGACCACCTTATGGAGCGGAAATGAAACTCAATACTACAGATCCATGTTCGAGCTCACCTTCACAGAGCAGTTGTTACTAAACAATCGAGAGCTACGTCTGACGTTTTGACCATGATGGCCAGCAAGAAGTGAAGAGTTGGGTGGCGCAGGAGCTGTTTGAGTTCCATGACTTGTGTTCCCAGACTGAGAAAATATTTTACCTTGTAATGGTGTTTCCTTGCGGTTTAGAATATTCTGAAAGAGAATGCAAAATATTGACATAAAACAAAACAATAATATTGAACAAAGGACGCATAATGTGAGCAAGTTCAATGTAACCAGGTGAGCTATGGTGCAAAGAGGATTTTAAAACGGTGCTGCATAGTCCAAGATGTGTACAGATCTAAGAGCTTTTCAAGCCAAGTCAAGTATGTACAAGAACACACAGAATAGAATTATGGAATACATACTCCTACATGATTTCGAGGTCGGCTGGCTCTTTTATTAAGCATTTTCTGATCGTTGGCTTCTGACAGCATGTTTGATGACGGTACCGGTGATATGAATTGCATACTATCACTTGCAGGAGACTCAAGAGGTAGAACTCCAAAACTATAAACAAAGGATAAGATATTAATAAATGCAAAACAAATGTTGGAATGATTATGCTCTTGAGGTAAGTGAGCACTGACTTGAGAACAATATACGGTACCTGGGTGTAAGGGGACTGTATGAAGTGAAGGAAAGAGCGGAGAGCAAACGAGATGATTTTGTTGCAGCTGAGGGCGGCAGTGGATTGGCCAATGGACTGTCATCTGGGGTGAATGATATACGTGGAGGCTGGGCATAGCATTGAACCACTTGAACAGGTGTTCTAAAATTGAGAAAACTTGTGATAAATCATGGGAATTGACACATAAGTAAGATTCCAAAGATAATTAAAAGACATTCACAATCCATACTTACGAGTTAACAGTGTGGAAAGAAGACTCAAATACACTGTTGCAGGAAATGTTTCCAGTCACTGTGCCCACTCCAGATCCTGAATGTGAAGTGCCATCATCGCTTTGATTATTTACTAATGAGATAACTGGATTGCTACCATGGCACATGGCAAAACTTTCCAGGTGCTGGACTTGAAAAATCTTCTGAGGGTCTGGTTTCTCACCACGGTGACAGAGAGCAGCAAATGATTGCCACAGAAATGGATTCAATTTTAATGCCTAGAAGAAAACAATCAAGAAATTAATACAGAAAGTCCAAATCCACAGTGATTTAAAAAAAGGAATACAAAACAAACCTTTGTAAATGCTTCAGAAGCACAGGCTCCTCTCTCTGTCTGATTGCAGATTTTGCCAAGGAGCTGCAGCGCAAAGGAGGCCTGACTGCCAAAGTCAGAGACAACCTTGTCCAATATTTTAGAGTTTAGTACATCTCCACCAGTTAACACACTTTCAGCTTCCGCCAACCTACAATAAACACGACGAATTAAAAAGTATGTACAGAAAGTCATCACATTCAATAATTTCAAATAATTTTCAGGCCTGACATACTTTTGAAGGTCTATGCAACATTTGGCAAGGAGAAATCGACATTGAGGACAACTAGCGCCCTTCCCTCGAAGCACAGCATATGCTTGGTTTGGTTTGCCTGCTCGATAGTAGGACGTTGCTAGCAAGAACAATGTTTCATCTGATTCCACTGAAAGAGAAAATTTAATGACATTACAAACATAATTCAGATACACATACTAGAAAAGATTACAATCTGACATACGGTGCCTGTCAGGTAGTATGTTGGATGGTAAACATAAAATTTACTACAGAAAGTACTGATGAAAAACAAAAAGAGAATAAGAATTACCTTCCGCATATAATCTTTCTGCTAAAAATATGGCATCTAAATATGCGTAATGGTTCAGGCAATGCCACACAGCAGCCTGAAAACAAATATGAAAACATGGATCACTTCAAAATACACCAAAGCTACATCATATATTTTAACCGCACATTCTGCTGACAGAAAAGTGCCGTCAAGAATTTAAAAAAATAGACAGTAACGCAGTAAAATTTTCAAAAAACTAAACATTGGTCAGAATGGTCAGAATGCTAAATTCAATGTAACAGGAGAGTTTAAACAATGAAAAGACTTGCACTGAATCCACAAATTTGCCTTTAAGATTGCACCAGTGATATATGATTTTTAAAAGTTACAGTTACTAAATGCTATAACCTACATTTACAATCATTGATGGTAACAAATATTTGTTGATGGTATAACCCAGGTATTATTATGTGCATGAATTGCCATTTGAAATAAACTGCACAAGATTAGTAAGAAAAATAACTTACATTTAGGAGTTGGTAGTTATTCATTGAAAATAGAAATTAGATCACAAACCCACTGAATGACAGATCCTCCAGATTCAGCAGGAAGAGAAAACATAAAACGAAGTCCATGAAAGTGAGAATTTATTTCAACTAATGTCGCAAGAAAAAGTAAACATGTATGCGGAATCAGCTGGGCCCAAGCTCCAAAACGATAACAAAATAAAAACACATACAAAAGAGAACTATGGGGCTTTTTGAGTACATTACTATTCAGGTACCAAATGGTAATCAGCTTTCGCAGAATAAAGCAGCGATCTCCATAGACATTGAAAAGTTCGTGCAAATTCTCTAACAAAAAATAAATTAAATTTAGAATTGACAGATGAAGCAGAAAGGAATCTACAGTTCACGGGTACTACGGCAACGATTGGAGGCAGAGGCAACCTCAACCAAGAATGCCGTTTGAAAAGAGCAGACGAGACTTAACATTGTTTAACTTAAATAATGTACCTGGACAGGCTCCTGGACGATCATATTGTTAGACAGTCCCTGATTAAGTTGCAGTAAAACCCGTCGCTGGTAAGGCCAACTCCACAATATTAACCGACCACCACCATCTTGTAGATTGGGGTAAGTTCAATTGCACGCCAAGTATCCAGACGAGGGCAGGAGCGACCGGCCACTCGACCACAAATGACCACTGTTGTTTTTGTCTTTGAGCCAGCGTGTAATTGATGTTTATGTCGGTGGTTTATCCGTGGTTATGTTCTGGAAGAATTCGTCTGCTGGCCGTGACATTTAATGTGCAGAGCTTGTTATAGCCACTATCTTTCAGTAAAGCTAATTCAACTCGCAATGCATTGAACGTTACAGTTTATTCTGTTGTTTTTGTTTTGAAGGGTCTCTATCTTGGTTAGAAATGGGCCTATTACTACGATACAATTCGTGCCGCCTGTCGAAACTCATTGCTGAGTGTACCAAAAATAAAAAAAATGAATGGACGAAAAGTCTCTGCTATATCCCTAGATATTTTTCTACTGACAAGCCTACGGAAGAGGAACATGCATCAAATGAGGGAATACCACTACAGCCGATTGAGATTGATGCTGGTCGAACTGATTTAATAAAGTTTAAGAATTTAGATAAAATTTCTTTGCCTCGGTGAGTTGTTTATTTTGAAATCAAGCATATGAGAGGGAAACTCATTTCATGTTTCGTTAGTAAAATGGTCAACAAAATTGTCTTATTTGCACAGGTCAACAGTGAAATTGGAGGATTTTGCAATCGGCGCTCAGAATGACCCAAACACGTTTGGAACACTATCCGATTCGAATCCTTATTTGACCAGTTTGGAACAGGGTGCTGATGAAGATCAAATTGAGGACAAGTACATTTCTGAGCTGCCCAATTACCTTCCCCAGAAAGAATACGTTGATATGATTAAAAAGCACTTAAAGCAAAGACGTGTATGTTTTTCTGATATTTCTTTCTTTGTTCTCGAATCGTAAAATATTTTACACATGGAGCTTTTATATTCACTATTGTTGACTTTCAGTTTGCTGATGCCCTGGATGTGTTGCAAGTGACCATGTTAAAGGAACATCGAGTCAAACCAGAATATTACATCTATTCTATTCTTATTTCATATTGCGGAAGGACTGGATACTCAAAAATGGCTGTTAAGTTATACAATGATGTAAGTTTTGGCTCTCTTATGTTAAATAATGATTGAAAACTCTGAAAGGTGTGACATTGTTATCTATGTTTATGCCTAGATGAAAAAACGCGGCCTCAAAGTCACATCCAGTATTTACACTTCTCTCTTTAATTCATTTGCAAACAGTCCATTCCCTACTGACGGACTAGGAAGAACCAAACATTTATTTTCCCTCATGAATGAGAAAGGTTACTTGCCAAACGAAATCACCTGTCATGCAATTATTAAAGGTCAGTTGCTTCTTAATGCCTAGAAAGTGGTATGTGCCACAATTCTTAAATTTTGTGTTAATAACTTATAATACTTTTTTTAGCATTTGGGAGGTGTGGGTCAGTGGAAGAAGCATTTAAGACAGTAGATTACATGATGGAGAGAAAATTTCAACTTAAAGCTGATGCAATGAGTTTTCTCTTTCATGCTTGTATATCTGATAAGGAAGCAGGTTTTCGTCATGCACTATTAGTGTACAAAAAAATGATGGAGTATGGCATAAAACCTAATGTAATACATTTCAACCTCATTTTGCATTGTATACGAGATTGCTCCATAGGTGACATTACATCAGTAATAAATGTCTTAAAGAAGATTGGAATACAAAATGCTGATGCCCTTGTTGAGATAAAGGTGAATGCTCATTAAAAATGAGTCTAAATTTTTGTGATATTTCATGTTGGTTAAATTTTGCTTTTCTTGTTAGAAGGAGACAATTTCTCTGCCAGCTGGTCATCCTTGGGAAGAAGATGAGAACCTCTCTTCTTCAGTTGTATCTGGTACAGCCCAGCTATCTCCTTTTCAAGGTTCACCGGTATGCAACAACATGACTGCAAGTACCTTCTCTATAAGTGAAAACAAAGTTCCTTAATTTTTCTATTTATGTCAACAGGCTCTATCCGTTGACTTGGATGCTTCATCCAAACTGCTTCCCAATCTCTTTTCTCACCCTCCAACTCTTGGCTGCATTGTCAGCCTGTGTGAGATCGCACAGCCTCAGGATAGGTAGGTGCCACAAAAATGTTCACCTGTGTTTGTGCTTTTGGGTACAGTGCTCTTAAAATACCTATATTATTATCATTATTTTTCTATATTTTTCTATCGTCTTCTTTTCAGACTTATGCTTCTTGGTGGCATCAAAGGGTTTTTAAAGGAAATGCGCAAGCATGATGTCAAACCTGATTTAAAAACAATTAGTCTTTTACTCGAATGCAGTCCTCAAACATGTGCCGCAGAGGAGGTAAGTGACGTATTTTTAGTGGCATTGCAGATTATCCACTTCATTCTCCTCTGCCAAACTTAAAATTGGGCTGTGTTTGTGTATTCAAAGTATAAAGTATGACTAGTAATTATTATCTTTTCACAGGCTATTTTGACGATAGGTCTTAAGTTTGGTCTAAAACCTGATCTTCTTTACTTTAATTCTTTGATCAGACGCAGGTGTTTTAGAGGCCAATATTCTGAAGCTAAGGTTAGCAAAAAAGATTTTTTTTTTTCTGTTAGGTTGTGTCTTATTCATTAATTTGCTTACTTACTTGCATTTTGTTCATTTAAAATAGGAAGTGCTGCCCTCAATAACAGTTCATGGTTTTGAACCGGATCTAATGACATATACAAATCTGGCTATGGCCTGTAGAGAGATTGAAGATGCTTATGAATTATTAAAAAAAATGGATGAGTGTGGTCTAAGGTAAATGCAGAAAGCCAAACGATGTTTTAACTAACTTCATCTCTTTTGTACCCTTTTCTGAAGTTTTTTGCTTTGTTTTACAGACCCGGAATTGAATTAGTCACAAATTTGTTTGGCTGTGCTACTTGCAATTTCAAATTGAGATATGTAAAATTGGTGTTTGATGTCATAGATTATGAAGAAATGAAAGTCAACTCCAGATTTTTGAAGAAAACAGATGACTTTTATAAAGAATGTCAAAGAGTACTGAAGGTTTGTAATTCTTGTTGATTTCTGTTTGCTAGATATTACTTTTAAACTTTTAAAAATCATTCATCACTGCAAGATATTGGTTTTGAATTGTTTTTAAACTGTGCTTGTTTTGCAGATTCGTCCTCCCAAGTTCAACACTTCAGCACTTGAGAGACTAGATATATTTTGCAGAAAATACCCAAAATGGAAAGAGACACTTGAGATAGAGGAAGAGAGACACCCCTGGCAACATCTGCGAGAGAGGCATACCTTAGATTCCGAAACAGATAAGGAGTTCTTCAGTCAGTATGTAGAAAAAGAGGAGTGTCTAAAACCAAAATTCCCCCGCCTGGGGCCCACAGCCTCACCTAAAGTGAGACAAGCAAATATGAAGAAACGTAAAGAAAACCCTGATAGCAGACAACAGAGGAAAAAAAAGATCGATAAACTTGAAGGCATTAGTACCGTATCTTATCAGAGATTATTGCCAAAACAAATGTAATGGATTTTGTCTAATAAAACAACAAATCTAGAAAACGGTGTTTGAATTTTTGGATCCTAAGGGCATTGGTGATTATTTGAGGAATAAAGATACGTCACATAACTTTGATATAGATTTAATTACTGGATTATTGATCAGAAAACGTGAGAGAGTTATACTTGAATATTATGCAGTTTACGGTTGAGCTCTTCAAATTTCAGCACTTTGCGGATGAAAAAGTCACCGTAACGATGGGCCACTTTGGTATCCGCGATGTGAATCATGTCATTGTCAATGTAAAAGTCCAGCTGAAAACAGCAAAAAAAAAAAACTTAGTGAATACCCCTACATATCATTTAAAACACAAATCTAACAAATCAGGTCTTACCTCCGAACCAGACTGGAACTTTCCATCCAAACCTGAGGCTCCTTTGGTCCAGACAACATTTTTCATTTTGTGCTTGAAGCAAAGCAGGTGAATGCCTAAAGCAGCCATCTCCTTGTTCAAATCCCACTTTGAACTGTCTCCTGTCCGTTGGCTTTGACTCATGAATGTAGCCAGTTTTGACAGTGGGAGTGTTGTGTACAGCTTCAAGTAACTGAAAATGTCTCAAGATATTAGATTCTTGAACCCAGACCAAAAGCATCTTGTGTATTCATAAAATCACATTGCTCATACCTTCTGATAGTTGGAAGCATCTTTTGCTGCTTAACTTCATCCATGAAAACTTGGGTTTGGTGCTTCATGGCATCCTTCATGTAATCCTCTTGAGGCGCATCAGCAGGCGGAGGAGAAGGTAATAAAAACTTGGGACAAGCAAATGTGAAGCATTGCTCAAACTCCTGAAGATCACCATACTGCATCTTGTACATTTTCTCTGTGTAGTTCTTCTCTCTCAGTACCTGCTGGATGGACTCGTCCACACATTGGGGATGAAGTACCAGACAGATGGCCAGTAAGTGGTACATCTGATCAGTTTGCTTATTAATCTAGAAAGAAAAGACGTAACGTTTAAGCTAAAGAGGAATAAATAAATGAGATTTGCCAAATTTGTAACCAAGTCCTAAGAATGTACCTGGTCATTTTGGTAGGTCCTTGATGCAAACAGCTGCTTGGTACGCTGAATATACAGTAAAATAGAGCTGAAAGTTCTGATGGCATCTGCGTAACGGCGCATCATCATGTACGCAAAACCTACATAGTAGGACATCGAGATCTGGCAGGCTGGAACCTGAGAGTACTGACTCTGCAAAGAATTAAGAAAGTGGTAATGTAATGAAAAAATACTCAATGTCGATTGTATACAAAGGCAAATGAAAAAAAGATTTTTACCAGACTAATCATAAAAGGGTGTACATAAATTAGATAACTGACCTTCTTGTTCAATTCAACATTCTCAAGAACTTTGATGGCCTGGTAGTAATCACCCAGAAGTGAATGCAAACGAAGCAGACCAACAAGACTGTAGTAGCCCAACATCTTGTATAGCGAATGTCGGCCAAATTCACCAGCAACTGATTCAGGGTCACCTCCACTGGCGTATACCTGATCAAAACAGTGGTAGTCCACAAATAATAAAAAGGAAGAAAAAAAAAGAAAAAGAAAAAACAAAAACAGAAAAAGGATTTTGCTATAGCAATTGAATATATTTTTTCATCCATCACAATGGGCCATGATAGCATGCATACCTCTAGCTGCATTTTGATGTTACTTTTGTCCACCAATGAGTGAAGGACATTCAAGACACAAAGTACATTCCAGACTTTGTTGTTGTTGTTTACAACATGCAGGTCTTCCTCGGGTATCTTGTTTAGTCTTGCACGATACTGAGAGTAAGACTGGAACTGATAAACAAACTCATCAACAAGCTCCCAGAGCCATTGATCAGGCAGCTCCAATGGAACAGGCTGGTCAGCACCTGTACAAAATAAAGAAAAACAAGTAGAAAATTGTCTGGCATGGGGAGAAAAGAGCTAAGCAGATTAAAATGTCAAGCTTTTAATCTTTTTTGCTAAACATTTTAATGACTTACTGAGAATGTAGTTGAAAAGATTACAATAGTTGAAGAAGGATCCTAATCTCTGCTCGATATTAGGAGTTCCTTGAGCATAAATGTGTCTGTAGTATAATTCTTGGTAGAGAATCAAAAATACCTGTAATAAGAAATATGATTTAATTATTACTCACATGAAATAGATTGCTATTAAATACAACATGGTAAATGTGTGCTCGATTGTGTGTTCCAACTACATTTTTACTTACACTGTCATCTTCAACGAAGTCTGCAATATCTTTCATAGCAGGCCATGAGCCATTGCTAAAATACTGTTCTGTTAGTTTTGGAAACCTGACAGCAATATCAAATCATATTTGTTAACGGACGTCAGTTAAACAGAAAACATGTAGAGATATTCAAGTGAAAAGATACTCACGTATTTTCGTACAAGTTCTGAATTTCAAAAATGAGACCATCATTGATCACATTTCTGAAGTAAATCAAGAACTTCTTTACTACATCAGGGACTTTGTACATCTGTTCATACTTTAGATCAGCATTAGGATCTCCTGTATGTGGCTCGTAGTCCCCATACCGCCCATAGTTGTCATACATCTCCTGAGAGAAAAAAGTTGAGTAATAAGAACATTAAAAGAAAGGAATTAATCTGGATCTAAGAGAGTAATTGAAGTCATAATTCACAAGGTCTAGAGCTCGATTAACACTTCATTTATAACAAAGAACAAAAAAAAAGAAAAAAAGACAGAAGTCTGCAGAGGACAGCAACCAATTTATTAAGTGGGTCCACAAAAATAAGAGTTTACTACCATCCAGTCCAAAACTTGTACTAAAAAAATAATTCCAGAAAATTTCTGAAAATAGTAGGAATGAATTATAACATAAAATATACGAGATATTTTTTTTTCAAATATGGAAACGCTAGCAAAACAAATAGGTTAGGCCCTCCCCAGCAGACATATTTCTGACGAAGACGCACTTTACTCACTTCCCCGTAGTCGTCGTACATTTTTTATACAAATAAGCTCAACTTAGTAAGGTAAGAAATGTTTACAACAGTTCTGAAGAAGATAAATCTTCAATGTCGCTCCTGCGTGCGTGAAGAGAGCGTTGATATAACCTTCTTCCACACTTCCACACACGGCAGAAGTACGTTCCAGTTGAGTGTAGTATTTGGCGTCTTTGTGGTCTATTTCAGCAGAGCAGCTGTGCTGTCGAGCAGAGATCGCGTGTCATGAGTGGTGTGGTGTAGTCTGCTTTTCTAACCACAACAAATGATGTTGAGATGAAGTTGCTTATTAATTAAAGCTAATTAGTTACTGTAGACATGTCGGTGGAGATTGAGGGGTTTGATCTAGTTAAGCAAGGCGCGGAAGGACGACTGTACAGGGGAATGTATTTAGGGAAGCCTACTATTGTTAAAGAGAGGTTCCAGAAGAAGTACCGGCATCCAGATCTCGATGACCACATAACCAAGGAGCGTATGAAAGCCGAAGCAAGAGCTATTGTTAGGAGCAAGGCTGCAGGTGCGCGCCTCAAAGCAAATGTTTCAATCGCGTTATCCTGCATTATTTTTCGTGGTATCTTTTTTTTTATTATTATTATTCCTTTTCATTGTATCTTCCAGGTGTCAAGACACCCTCCTTGTATTTTGTCGACTTTGAGAGAAGACGACTCTACATGGAAGATTTCAAAGACAGCATTACAGTCAAGAGATTCATTTCTGAATCATTGAATAGCGGTTCTGAAGATGAGGCTTTTATGAAGATACAACCTGTCGCAATTGAGATAGGATCGATTGTTGGAAGACTTCATGCCCACAATATCATCCATGGTGACCTGACAACTTCGAACATGCTGTATTTAGCTCCTCAACATGCGGGAGTGAGCCTCATACTGATCGATTTCGGACTGAGTCATGTAGAAAGTAGTGCTGAGGATAAAGGGGTTGATTTGTATGTACTTGAAAGAGCGTTATTGAGCACACATGCAAATGCTGATAAAATATTTCCTCTTATTATCCAATCGTATAAGAAAGCAAATGCGAAGGAATCTAAAGTTATACTTGACAAATTTGAAGAAGTACGGGCTCGAGGTAGAAAACGAACCATGGTGGGTTGATAAATATGCCCAAATAAAAGTGTCTGGGTAACCCATCCAAAATCAAGCAGCATAAATACAAAGAAGGGGAACACATTGCCTTCAGATTGTATCACAGAATTTCAAAATGTTTTTATTATACAAAAATGTTCAATGGTAGAGACTGCTCAAGTTGTAATGCCAATTGCATATTCATTGCTTTCATTAAATACATAGATAAAGAAAAGTCATCAGAAGTTTAAATAACTGTCGTGATTTTCTGGGGCTTAAAAGTGTTACTACTTGTAGTTGGTGCTCTATGTACTTTTTTTTAAATTTGTGCGTGAGTTAGTGTGAGGATGTAAAAACCTGTCAGATAATAAAAAATTATATTTTTTTACAAATATTTATAACATTAAGTTTATCATTTCCAATTTCAAATTAAGTTTATCACCATGTAAGTTTGAACACTTACTCATTTGAAGTTTAGTGGGAGCCAGTACTTAAGCAGTGTACGAATACCTGCTTGTCACTCGCGATACCAGTTAATGTTAAAGGGAAACTCTGTCTCTAAGAACTGCTACACCAGGTCGGCGAGAACACAAAGCGGATGTAAAAATGATCTCCGACCGTGACAGGACTCGAACCTGCAATCTTCGGATCCGAAGTCCGACGCCTTATCCATTAGGCCACACGGTCTACTTCTCACTGTGACGGAAGTGCAGTCATTACAATCCGCGTCTCGTGCAGAGGGAGAGGAGGGAGGAGGCGGCGCGCGGAGCGGAAAGGAAGGGGAAGAGTGGTATCGAGCGGCGAGGAGGGGAAGCACGCGCGGAGAAGATGCGCACCGGCAAGCACCGGTGCGGCCATCAAATCTCTTGTCATGTCACGTGACACGCACCAGCTTCGAGCCGTGGGGCTTCGCGGTGAGAAATGAGTGGTCGAAACGACGTCGATTCGATATCGTTTCGACCAAAATATCCTTCGATTCGACGTCGCTTCGACCACCCATTTCTCACTGGGTTGCTTCGAAACGAACGTCATTATGAACTTGGGGAAGTGCGCGGGCCATGAGAGGGAGACTGGAGATAAGCGAAGATATTGGCTTCACATGACGTAATGAGAGTTTTTACGAGTGAAAAAGCACGTGTACTGTAACACGTACACGTGTCTCAGGCCTTCTGGGACGAGAGCTTTAATCACAGAGCTTGTATATAGTATAATTTACGCTCAAAATTTTTTTACTTTCGGCCCATCTGTTATGCAAAAACTGTAACTGCACACTGATTCTAGCTAGGACGCCAGTGAGAGATGGTTCATCGAATCGACGTCGACATCGATAATTCGTCGATTTGCGGGACAAAATCACATCGAGTCGGCGTCGAATTCAGATCGATCTACGTATCGATGTAATTTCGACATAGCATTACTGTGCACTTGGAAGTTAAATATGTAAAGATGCAGCTAAAAGTCTTCTGTAATTTAGTAAAAATTCAGCAGAACAGCCAAATGTACAGAGAGAGCATCGTTGGAGCAGGCAGCAGAGCGACTGCGCGAGACGAGCGGGTGATATCGGTCGCATACAGGGTTGCCAGGTGCTAGTTCCACCGGGTCGCACCTGGTCGCACCCAGCCCGTCGCGAAAAGTCGCGCCCAGCGCGAAATTTTTTTTTAAAAAAAAAGAAGAAGAAAGAGACGAAATACTGAAAATATCCTCTCGACGACAGCGTTTGAGAAGGGAAGGATCGACAGTGTCGATTTGACACTCAATGCGAAACCGTCGATTGAAGCTAATTTCGTGTCGCGAAATCGGGACTTCGCGTCGCGCTAGGATCTTCCAAGTCGCGCAAATCGCGACAAGTCGCGCCATCTGGCAACGCTGGTCGCATACACCGTACCAAAGCTTGCGATGATGATTGACGATAGGCCCCCTTCGGCTAAATACCGAACGAGCGGCGAGCCGCGAGGAGTGCCGAGCCGATTGTGTCGAGATTTCTCCTCAGTACACGCAGACGGTCAATGCCGGTTCACGCAAATGGGATATTCACTCCAGTTCCCGATAAATCTCGTAATTTTGCAAGCGTGCTGTTTATTTATCGTTCTGTATAAGTTGGTCTTGAGGACATCTATCTTTCGTGTGTTCTATCTTCCAATTACTTTATTTTCTTGATTAGCTTGTCAATTACCAGTGCTAACGTGAACCGTCTAGGCAGCGTGTATTCGATTAGGAGGTGATTTTTGTTTCGCTCTAGAACAGAAGTGAGTGGAAATGGTGTGGCTGTTCGGAGGCACCTGCCGGAGCTCTGCTCGCCTGGACGGCAGGACGGCCGTCGTCACGGGGGCGAACACCGGCATCGGCAAGGAAACCGCGCAGGAGCTGGCGGCCAGAGGTAAGTAAGTATCGTAGTCTCCGAAACGATAAGTCGTCTGTACTACCGTAATCGCCTGTTTCTCAACACAACGCTGTTTTCGACATCAAAACGACATTGCGTTCAGAATTATTTAGAAGGCCATTTCGTTTCAGGACAGCAAGGGTCGATTTGTTCCCCAAATCGAAAAATGCATTAAAACGATGTCGATTCGATAGTAAAATTCTACCTTGATAAGGACATTGACATGATATTGCGATATCGAATCGCAGTCGAGTTGACGGCTTATTTATGGCTAGCTTGGACTTGTGTTGGTCATGCAGGAGCCCGGGTGATCATGGCCGTGCGCGACACAGCCAAGGGTGAAATCGCGGCGGGGGACATTAGGAAGCGGCTGTTCAAGCTGCAGGCGCGGAACAGAGGGTTGGTCATCGGGCAGTTGCGGGTGGAGCAGTTGGACCTCGCCTCCCTACGGTCCGTGCGAGCGTGCGCCCGGCGGCTCCTGGACCGCGAGCAGGCCATCCACATCCTGGTGAACAACGCGGGCGTCATGACCTGCCCCAAGGCAGCCACGGAGGACGGCTTCGAGCTGCAGTTCGGCGTCAACCACTTGGGTCACTTCCTGCTCACCGCCCTGCTGCTGCCCCGTCTCAAGGCCTCCGCGGCGCCCTGCACTCCCTCCAGGGTGGTCACCGTCAGCTCCGTGGCCTACAGCTGTAAGAACTGGAAACTATAGGGAACAGCCCCAGCTTCCCAGCTTCAGCAGCATTTTGATTTCAACCAAAGTCTAACAGTTCAATTTTAAAAAATTTGTGCAAATTTTTAATGTTTGGTTTTTTCTCGGGTTTCTCTTTTGAAATGAAGGAAGGTACAAAAATTTCTGACGATGATCGATGGTAAATTACTCAAGGAATAATATCGTGGCAGGGAAGGGAGGCCCGCAGACCACAAAAAAAGATAAACGTATATCGTATGTGGAGAATAAGTACGAGAGAGACGCGGTTAGCTTTTGACCGGTTTCCCGCCGGCTCCATCACTGGTCTCTTACGTTCTGTACGCTTTATATAACTGCGTTATATACCCGATTAATGCTTCTCTTTTGTTATATGACTCACTTTTCCTCTTTTATCTTTCCCGCAGTTTCCAAAATCGATTTCGACGACCTGTCCTTTGATAAGAACTACAAACCTCTTCCCGCCTATTCCCGTAGCAAGCTTGCCAATGTCCTGTTCACGCGAGAACTTGCGCGTCGGCTGAAAGGTTGGTACTTAGAGTTCTGTAGCGTACCGTAAAATGGGGTGAATTCGGACGTGCGGGGTGAGTTCCGACAGAGGCAAACTCCCCCGATGTGGCCGAAACTCTTCCTATGAGTTTGGGCGCGTCCGAACTCACCCCTTATTTCCGGACTCATCCCATTCTCCGGTATTCTAGAAGGGAGAGCAACGTCTATTCTCGGCGACTTGAAACTGACAATGCCCCAAAAACCTGCCGTTCCCTAGAGGCGCAGGTCGACGAGGTGAACACGTACTGCCTGCACCCGGGCGTCGTGGCCACGGAGCTGGTGCGGCACTTCGACTCCTTCATCGTGCCGGGCACCAGGTTCCTCGTGGACAACGTGGGCCGCTTCTTCATCAAGACCCCCTGGCAGGGCGCGCAGACCAGCATCTACTGCGCCGTGGACGAGCAGGCGGGCAAGGAGTCGGGGCTCTACTACGTGTAAGTCAGGAGGAGCACGGCTGCTGTTTGAACCTAGGGCAGTAGCCAAGGCAGTAGCCCCTGCGGTACGTCTGTCACGGCGGGGGACCGCTTCCTTGCGAAGTGGTGCCAACTTCTAATCCTTTGGTAGCTTGTATACTTAGCGCAGTAAAGTGACGTCAGGCTCCTGGTTGTGTATACGTGCTGCAGGGACTGCTCCAGGACGACGCCCTTCGCCGTCGGCCGGGACGACGCCGCGGCCCTACGGCTCTGGGAGGTGAGCCTGGAGCTGGTAGGGCTCAAGGACTACGATCCTGTGACAGCTGCCGAGACCCCCGCCTGGGCCCTCCAAGACGACCAGGAGAAGAACGGCGTAACACAACAAGTGTCTGAAACCTTGGCTGCAGCGACCTGACGTGCTGTTTCCAGCTCAGAGTGCGTCACCCAGAAGCTATTTTGATGAGATGACAGTCAGTCGTGGTTCCGAAGCCCATCCCACCCCATGTCTTTCTAGCCTTAGAGATTCGAGACTAGGGCACCCCGTGACTTTCTATCCTTGTAGATTGAAGACTAAGGCGCGTCGACTTTCTATACCCTTGCAGCGTCAAGACGAAGGCGAGTTCGCTTGGGTCGTAACACTTTTTTTTGGTAAGAGTAGGCGCCCAACTGTAGAACAAAGAAAAACCATCCAAAACTAAATCCGTCCAAATTTCAGCAGCAGTATGATTCGATTAAATCTTAGTGCACTTTCTCTTATCCAGTAAAGCGTGGGAGGAATCTTTCTGTGCGAACTCATAGAGGAGCTTGGGAAGATGTCGCCACAGGGTAGATTGACAGCTCAATGCCGATTAGATCTTTGTTTTCCTCTCCCCAATGTCGAACAAAGACCAGTTTAATCAGTCGAGTTAATTCACGTCAAGATGTTCCGAAGTGTACGGTGCCTTGATGCGCACACATACAAAGCTAAGGCCACCACACGGCGCATCTCAGTTGCGACCACCAACACCAACCGATCTGAAGAGAGCGCGTGAAAAACGACCTATCTGTCCAGTGACGCTGAGAAAACACATACAAAATTAATATTTTGTCAGATTAGCTATGTTGCCAAAATTAGCTGAACTATGGAAATGCATTATGTTAAAGTTTTGGCAACTCGTGAACAAATTTGTCGTGAAGTGACAGAAATGATGGTTGATATTTTTCTGAGCTTTACTACTGTGCAGGTATGTTGTTGTCTGCGCGTTCTGTTTTGAGTGGTCAGTAGTGAGTCAAACCTGTTCCGGTTGGGAAGTTATTTTAGCCGTGCGGCGGATGGTTCTCTGGTGTTCCCCAGTCCAGACCGTAGCTCCAATGGGCACGAGACACACGACCGCTGACCTGCTGGCATCACATCGCGTCTCGATTACAATGCTCGAAAAAAAAAAGGAAAAAGAAACAGAAAAATTACAAACAAAGTACAGTAATGAATTGTAATAAATTACTTTTACAATCGCGATGTGGAGAATTGTAGTCATTGCTTCCCCCCCCCCT
>CABIKL010000159.1:0-29415 GCA_902196195.1 Aptinothrips rufus | reverse complement strand
TTTTGTTCTCGAGGGTGAGTTAGGAAGTTGGTAAGTAGCAATGTCAGTTGTGCCGTGTTCAGGTGCAGAGGCCGGGGTAGGTAGAGTCCTTCTTGGTGCCCGACGGGCACTTGGAGGCGGGGGAGCCGCCCAGGTACATCTTCTGGTTGAGGACATTGCCGCCGGTCTTGTAGTTGCAGACGATGAGACGAGCGTTCCAGGGGCGGCCGCTCCGCACGGTCCTGTAGTTGGCGTAGCCACAACCAACCTTGCTGGTAAGGGCCCATGCTACCTGGGTGTAATGGCCGACCACGGCGCCACTAGTTTGCCTGCACGAAAAAAAAGACAATGAGCGTCACATGTATCGATGAATAAATTTACACAACGATAGAGTTTATGAATGATTTTTTTTTGGAATCTATTCATTGAATCGTTTACAGCTACGCATGAAAAAGTTCATAACATCAACAAATTTGTTCTTAGCGTTATTCTTGCATAATTTATATGTTTGTTATAAACAAAATGTTCATCATAAGAGATGGAGAGTGTTGGCAGCTGATGGTCGGTGACTCGATAGTTGGTTGGCTGGCTGGATACAAACTTCAGAGTCTGCGAAAGACGCACATTCACATCCCCGTGAGCAGGGTTTGGGGTGCGCCGCCTGCCAGCGGGTGGGTAGGCATCACGCTCTCACCCGTGTCCACTGGCTGCCTACCCCCCAGGCGCCCTCTGGGCGGGGCGTGGCGGGGCGGGACGGGGCGGGGCTGCGCTCACCTGTAGGGCGCGGTGTTCAGGGTGCCATTGCGGTCGACGACCTCGTCGTACCAGTCCTGGACGGCCTTGGCCCAGTTGGGGTGGGGCAGGGTGCCGGTGCTGGCCTCCCAGAAGATGTTCTGTCCGCAGTACGTGCCGTCAGCTGAGGAGCACAGAGGGCATAGAGGGCGCGTCAAGGGAGCGAGATGTAACTTACTTGCAGATCCCCGACCGGAAAATAGACGTCTAATCAACATCTAAATAGTTACTTTCTGGAAGTCTTGTTAAGCATCTGTACTTCTGATAAACTGCTACTATATGCCTATAGACGTCTAAAGTACGTTTTTCGGTAGCGTCAGTTTAGACATTTACTAGACGTCTGTATTCATCTACCTGTAGCCTAATGCAGTTATAGATCTAGTACACGTCTATTTTCCGTGTGGGCCGGTACTTACCAGCGTTCCTGCACGAGTCGTGGGCGAAGTTACACTGGATGGCCCAACGCTGGGCGATCTTGGCGAGCTCCTCGTCCCAGGACTGGAAGCAATGAGACAACCTTAGCAAGTTAAAGCCCATCGATCATTCAAAAATGCAGGCGCGAGGAGTATCGACAGTGAGTCCTCTCATGTTCGACGGCAGTCCCACTGTGTGGTAGTGGAGCCCAGGTCAAAGATGTAAAGTGTTGTCACGCGTATGAAAAATAAATGCGCACGGCGAGAGGACACGCCAAGCGCGGCAACAAGTCACGCTCGGCTGCATGCAACATGCAACAACTGCGGGGTATTGATTTAGCTGCTGCTGCTTCACGCATATTCTACTGCTGAACAAGTTTTTAATAAATCTGACTGACGCTGGGACGTCCTTTTGTGACTTCTGTTCCGTCCGTGGTCTTTAAAGAGAGAGGAAAAAGCAAAGAAAGTAAAAACCTCCGACGATGTCAGTGAAGAATGACCGATGGGCGTCTGAGATCATTTCACTTCAAACGCTGAAAAAACAAATGTATAATAACTAATGCTGGCGTCTATGCTGCTTCATGGACCAAATACACACCTAAGTTCATAGCACCTGCTATGCACTTTAAGTATAGAGTTACTATACATTTCTTTTTTCAGTAAATTCGTGCCACCAATCTGTGGACATTTAGCTGCTTTTGGAATAGCAGTTAATGAATCGCAACCGCGAAATATTTCTTCTCAACTGTTCATCAAAAGCGCTGCTCTGAAAGCCAATCGGAAAGCACACGCACACCACACTAATGCGCGGCATGTGAATCGAGCTGCTAGCGTTCCGCTGCGTTGTGTGACGCGAACCACGACCAAGCCGAAGGGCTGGCCAGCGCTGATAAGAGGCGTCCGCGGCCATGAGAAAAAAATACTTCGCAAACTACCTGAAATTACACAGAAGGAACAAAACCCGGATCCAATCCAGAACCTAAGGGTAAGAAAATATTTTTCGAGGTCATTTTGAGACCTATTTCATAACTCGTTTTGGAGCTCCCTGATCATTTTGGAATAGGTCTCAAAATGACCCCCAGAAATACATTTATACCCCTGGTTCTGGTTTGGTTTGACCCGGACTATCGGTTTAGGTTTTTCTGTGTAAATCGTCGGCCAGTTTGATCCCCTACTTACATTTCTGTGCCAATTTTGATGTATTTTAAATGAAGAAGGTTATTTCTGGCTTGAGGCATTCCGTGGTCCTGCCCAGGCTACTCACGATCTTTCTCATGTTGGAGGCGGCGGGCTGCCTAATATTGTTGAGGCCGCGGGTCTCCTGGCCCAGGGCGACCTTATTCCGGAGCTGGTTGTGGATCTTGACGATGGCGTTCTTGTCCGTGGTGGAGAGCTTCGTGGTGGCGAAGTTCTGGCAGGCGGAGCCCGGCTTCTCGGTGGGGTAGGTGCAGAGGGTGTGCTTCTTGTTGTTGCGGCACAAGCTGCCGCTGCAGTAGTCGGCCGCCGAGGAGGCCAGGGCGGCCAGGGCGGCGAGGAGGAGCAGGCGGAGCATGGTGTGCAGCATGTTTGCAGCGTGCAGTTACTGGCACCGCTCTGCTCTGTGTTATAAAGGAGCTCGCGGCGCGGCGCGTGCGAAGTTTGCACAGCTGAAGACCGCCGTCGTACAATTCGTGATACGGCCATACTTGAACCCCCCCCCCCCCCCCCCCCCCATTTTCCCCGGCTGATGAACCTCTCTCTGACGTTTCAGGTATTTTTACTGCCATCCCATTCAGAACATTTGCGAAGCATTGATGAAAAACAGCCGGGCCTTCGTAGGGCTCTCTCTCTCTCTCTCGCTTTGCGATCTCGTTTAGCCTCCTGACTGACGCTGTTGTGTCTTTTATTTAGACTAGGCCACAAAGAAACCATAAGAACCACATTTTGGAAATTTCATTACTGAAGGTTGTACAGTTACCGGGCATTTGAAGATCGGAGAGTGTACCTACGTGTTTTGATGCCGCCTTGCTTACTTTTGTTGTTGTTGTACACCCAAACGAATTTTTCTCCGTACTCCGTTATCTTGGTCATATATCGCGATCGTCAGAGCGCTAGGGCTGAAGTTCCCCTTACCGCGTCATAATCCCGTAAAACCGTTCAAACCGAACGTCATTGTGTGTTTTCTCTTCGCGACCCCAAAATCACAAGATGAAAATTAAAACGACTTCTGTTCGTTTTTGACAGAACAAAGAAAGGAAATTAAAGGTTATCACCAGGCACCAAGGGCGATTTCGAGTAACGACATGCAAGTAAAGGAGGCAAAAACATCATACTATTCTGCACTGTAGTTTTTTTATTATTGATTTTAATAATTTGTTATCTGGGACATTACACTGTTCTACAAGTCGCTTTGTAAAAATAGCTCCAACTGCTAGCGGTACGTTTAGTGCCCTATTTCGCACTTTCACAACGGAGCTCGTCTCATGAAACCTCGCCACCTGGAAGCAGGCGTCGCTTATCAGCACGCCGCTCTGGTAACTTAGCGATAAATCTCATTAATCCTCTCAGAGCATCCTAGTTCAACTCTCTCCTACTCTTCCTCAGGGTTCTGAGAATTAAAAACAGTGCGACACATGGAAGCGAGACGACATTTCCTGGCGCTCGTGATGTCAGTAATCTGTAGGGTCTGCAGGGAAGTCCATGAGACTTCAAGGTGACAGACGAAGGACTTCCCTTCACGTCATGGCAATGTCGTTTCGGATTCAAGGGAAGTCCATTGGCCGTCTTCTGATTCTTCTTGATTGCACTGTGCTGCTTGGGTGGCCAAGTACCTTCTACCCCGCGTGCAATGCTCTCTCTCTCTGTCTTGTAGAGGGCTAGCAGACCCAGGTCGTGCCTTTGTACGACTCCGGATCCGGTTTGTCTCTCTCACTTCCGGTCAGGCCGAGTCAGTTCCAGCAGCTCTCTGTGGTCAGTCTAAAGCACTTCCAGTGAGTGAGTTCGGGTGACTCCTATCAGTCCCAAGCACCTCCGGTCAGCAGCCGGGTCGAATTCCGGTGGTTCCGTTCAGTCGTAGTACGTGTACTTCTGGACCCAGCCGCCCGGATGGCGACGGATGTGCAGACGACGCAGCTCGTCGGTCGCCAGCAGCAGCAGGCTGAAGAGGCAGCCGGGCACCCAGTACACCAGCGGCACGGGCTGCACCCGCACGAGGCTGCTCACCGCGTGCACGTACAGCAGCACGCACAGCAGCACCACCTGCAACGCCCGGTACCAACATGACAGCGACACAACGACACCCAGTACACCAGCGGCACGGGCTGCACCCGCACGAGGCTGCTCACCGCGTGCACGTACAGCAGCACGCACAGCAGCACCACCTGCAACGCGCGGTACCAACATGACAGCGACACAACGACAACTCCATGTCACTCATCACATATCAGGAAGACATGTCTCGGAACTTATCACATGTATGCATGCTGTATTGACAGGAAGCGCATGCTATGATAACTACGCGGTGTTATTGACAACACCCTGCAGAGCGGACCGTGAGAAAATGTCTAGTAAGCATTATCGGCCGCTCCGTGGAGGTGAGCCGCGTAGCAGGCGCGTCTAGTGGCGCGTGCCGATAGCCACCGGGATTGAACAGGGAGCTGGATTCGAGTGACCAAATGGAGGGGCGAACCCGCGGCTGTACAGTGGTTAGTGTAGAGTAGTGCAGTAAGTTGGTCTAAGTGAGAGACGAGAGTCAAAAAACCGAGGTGGTCGGTCTACGTATGTGAAGTGATATTGAAGTGTTAGTGAGTGACTGTCAAGTGACAGTGAACATAGTGTCGTGGTTAGGTCTGTTCTATTGAACGTTACTCAGTGTTGTGTCGTTACTACAAGTCCGACAAGTCCATACCAAGTCTCTACCATCTACATAACATCCCTTGGACTAGTGCAGTACAACCGAGTACAACTAGACGGACATCCCGGGGACATCCCCTCTACAGTTGGGACAAGCTCTCCACACTAGGAAGACATTTCTCAGAAGTCCCCACACTAGGAATAAGACATAATTCAGAACTGCCCACACTATTATGTCAAAACTATGCACGTTTTGGAGCATTCAAATCCCATGTTGTGTGTTTTAATATGCTTTGTTCGCGCTTTGGTAATTACTGTTTTGAGATGGGGATCGAACAGTCGTGTCGGTTGAAAGCACCTACGAACGTAAAGGGTATTGAGCCGGGTGTGATCTTACGGTGTCTTACTGTTCTCGTGGATTGTAAGTTCGTTTACATTTTTACTTTCAAAGCGTAGTGCTCCTCGCCTTTATTGAGATAGTGTGTACAGCACGCGCACACTATCGGCTTGTCCTTCTTACTGCTCTGCATAATAACCCGTAAGAACTTGCACAACTACATGCGTCATTTGAATAGTATGCACAATTCACAATTGACATATAAACACATCGTGTTTGCAAGACGGAGCCGACTCTCATCCGCAGACGCATTTTACGCAAATACAGTGTGAGTTTGAAAGCAGGTAGGGGTCGTTCATAAATCAGCGAAGGTGTTTTATTTCCCTTGACCCAAGACGTTTTTGGTTGTGGTGCGTCAATGAACCGCACGGTACACAGCTGGTACAGCAGGTGTTAGTGCTTCTGCATGTCACAGAGCAAACTCACAACTAACCGTCTTCTCTGAGCAGTGAAATAATATGTTTATGTCTAGAAGGCTAACGTTAGCAAGGCGCTTAAAACGCAGAGGAAATTAACCTATCATCCGTACGCGTGATCGTGGACCTGACAAAGATTTACGGACGTAAAGAAAAATTTGACACCAACTCTGGCTAGCCCAGCCCAGCCCTGCTTGGAACAGTGCGCTGCAGCTCGCATGGCACAGGTCGTGGCGACCTCCGAGGCACCCCGCCACGGCGGGGCCACGCCCCCTCCCATGAGGGTCGTTGTGCTCATCACGCTCAGCAGGCGTAGGGTGGTGTATCCATGGCGATAAAGTGGTAGGAACGCGAGTTCCTATTCCCCCATGACTGGAACAGCGGCTTCGAAAGCGTTTTAGAATAGGTCTCAAAATCACCTCCAAAAATATTTTTCTTTACCCTTGGTTTCTGTGTTGGGTTACCCAAAGTTCTTCTTTTTTTCTGTGAGTACTGTCGCCTTTTGATCCCCCCCCCCTCCCCACTCTCCGCAAAGCTGTGACGTCATTTTTGGACCGCCCCCGACCTGGCTGAGTATGGCCGAGTTGAGCTGCCAGTTGGTGCAGCCCCGGGAGAGCAGGGAGTCTCGCCGGCACCGGCAGATGAGGAGGTCGGCGATCTGCGTCCAGACGATGGCCAGGAAGCAGGCGGTCTGGGCCGTCTGGAGCAGCACCCTGCGCTCCGGCTCCAGCCACTCCTACTGCAACACGTGACCCCTCTGACCCGTTGACCTTGACCCGCGCTGACCCACTGCTGGTGACCGGCCCGCCACACCCACCCTGCCGAAGGAGTCGACGACAACGACGCCGTGGTCGTCCCACGGCGGGCCGTTATTGATGAGGTCGGCGGGACCGAAGCCGTTGTCGATGAACACGACGTAGTAGGACACCAGTGCCGCTGCGGCCTGCACGCCCCCGACCTGCAGCAACGCCCCGCACTCCCAGTCAGAAAGGACAGGTCGATTCGATGTGGATAACATCGGCTCAATGTCCAGATCGAAAAATTTAGAAGTACACGTAGGTTACAGATTGTGTTGGTATTTTACCGGTAAATTTAAATTTGGTGAATTATGGTAAATTTACCACGTAAACTACGGCAAATCACGGTAAAACGCGTTTTTGCCCGTTAATTCACGAAGTAGTGTACGGGCGATATTACCATGCAAGCAGCCGTATTCTGACAGAAAGTTTCACTTAAGAAATTTACTTTTAATTTATAAAATCAACATGGAACTTTGTCCACCCCGGGGCCGGGGGGGAGCGGCCAGGCTGGGCCAGGCTGGGCCAGGCTGGGCCAGACCTGCAGGTAGGCGGCGGCGAGCAGGCGGCCGCTGACGAGGCGGTGGGTGTAGGGGTCCCGGGGCGCGCGCCTCATCACGTCCTCCTCGGGTTGCTCGTAGGCCAGCGAGATGGACGGCCACAGGTCCGTGACGGCGTCGATCACCAGCACCAGCGCGATGCTCAGCGGCAGCGGGATGGCCAGGATCACCTGGAGCAGGACGCACCCGTCTGATATACTCCACGCGCGAGAGACATTCACTGCCAGGATCACCTGGAGCAGGACGCACCGGTCTGATATACTCCGCGCGCGAGAGACATTCACTGCCAGGATCACCTGGAGCAGGACGCACCCGTCTGATATACTCCGCGCGCGAGAGACATTCGCTGGTCCGTCCCATCGCAATGCTACTGTTAGGTTTTCCTTGACGCAATTGTTCCGTTCCAAAGGTGTGGTGCAGTGTGGTGACGATAGACAGGTTTCTCTTTATTTTCACTTCCTCCGCTGTCTATCGGCCAAATCAAGGAAATCGAGAGCAGAGGGCATTCAGTTCACGGTCAACTTGCTTGAAGTACGAACGGCACGATCTCCGGGGCGTTGGACGTGAGCACGTAGGCGATGGACTTCTGCAGGTTGTCGGAGACCACGCGCCCCTGCTCCACGGCAGCCACGATCGACGAGAAGTTGTCGTCGAGCAGGATCATGTCGGCGGCGTCCTTGGACACGTCTGTTCCGGTGATGCCCATCGCCACGCCTACGTCGGCCTTCTGCACAGAGCGACCCCTTGCGGGTAGGCAACTTATCCTGCTGCGGGCGCTACCACCGGCTACCACTTGATTCCTGAACAGTCGCCAGTATTACCGCTGGTTCAGACATATCTCCATGAGGCGGGCGCCATGTTAAAGCTAAGGGCTCAGCGCTAAGGGCTGAGCGCTAAGAGCTGAGCGCTAAGGGCTAACCGCTGAGGGCTAACCGCTGAGGGCTAACCGATAAGGGACGACCGCTAAGGGCTGACAGCTAAGAGCCAACCGCTAATGACTAACCGCTAAGGGCTGAGCGCTAAGGGCTGCAGCGGGTGGGAGAGAAGGGGGAGAAAGGGAGCCTTACGCACGCGCTTACTCACCTTAAGGGCCGGCGAGTCGTTGACGCCATCGCCTGTCACCGCCACGACGTGGCCTAGGCTCTGGAAGCTCTCGACGATCAGCAGCTTCTGCGTAGGAGACGTCCTCGCGAACACGATCTGGAAAAGAGAATGTTGGAGTGAGGCCGGTTAAATTTAGTCTTCAGCTTTTATTCCTTTAAAAAATACGTTTAACTGAAAGTTTTGCGTAGCAGAAATGTCAAAACTTTGCAAAACTTTCATTATTACTAGGTCGAATCTTCCGTGAATGTCCGTGATCAGGATCACGTTTCTCACGGTGTGCCCACCTCCGGGAAGCGGTTGAGCAGGTCGGCGAGCATCTCTGTGGTGTAGTCCACGATCTCCGGCCCCGTCATGAGCAGGCAGCCCGCCTCCTCGGCGCCCACCTCGCTGACGGACACGTAGCGGCCGCGCGCCACGTCCGAGGCGATCCTCTGGCCGGGCGAGAAGATGCCTACCTGGCCGGGCAGGACGTTAGTCCGGAGGCTGCGGAAGTAACTTACTCACAAATAAATTTACCGACAGGGAATAATGAATTAGTGGGCTGGCGTCATTCGAATTCGAATCGATGTCTGTGTCCGTCTGGCCGGGACACCCGTTCACATAAAGCCCAGAAACCAGCCAAAAGATGGTTCGTCCTAACATCACTTAGGCTCCGTCCTGGCCTGGCCTCAGAAGAAACAATACCCAGAATCTGGTACATCTCAACCCAAAAACTAAGTATAAAATAAAAATAAATAAATTTGGAGTTGGTTTTGGGATCTGTTGCAAAATGATCAGGAAGTTTCGAAACGCGTTTTAGACTAGGGCTCAAAATCACATCCAAAAATATTTTTTTTCGCCGTTGGTTCTGGTTTGAGTTGCCCAAGATTCCGGAATTTTTGTTTTTCCGTGCGGCCCTGGCCGCGTGAGGTTGGCTCACCTCCTTCGCGATGGCCTTGGCGGTGGTGGGGTGGTCGCCGGTGATCATGACCACCTTGATGCCCGCGCTCCTGCACTTGGCCACCGAGTCCGGGACCGTCTCCCTCGGCGGGTCCTCCAGGGCCATCAGGCCGACGAACACGAGGTTCTTGAGGGGCAGGTTCCTGGCCGTGTACTTGAATCCCTTGGGATGCTCCTGATGCGATGGATGCCATGTCCCCCAGAAGTTAAGACTTCGAACTGAATGGCGCTCAGATCAGCTGAGGAATGGAAGTTACGGCCTAACCTTGGCGTTGACGGTGGCGCTGCAGAAGGCCAGCACGCGCTGCCCGTTCTCCGCCATGGCCTCGCAGGCGGCGTGCGCCTCGGCGGCCAGCTCGGCGGAGAGCGGCTCCTCGCCGCCCAGGATGCGGATCCTGGAGCACATGTCCAGCACCCGCTCGGGGGCGCCCTTCAGCGCCACCAGGTGCCGCCCGTCAGGCAGCACGTGCACCGACACCTGCACGTCAACACCAGTCACCAACACCAATTCAGTCTGGACAAATATTTTTTTTTTCTTTCAAAAGTGGGTGACCCCTCAGCACCAGCACCCCGATGTGCTTGCCACTCGCCTGGTACTTCTTGGTGGAGTTGAAGGGCTCCTCGTACACCTTCTCGTAGCGCTCCCTGCTCTCGTACACGGCCCGGTAGCGCGTCTCGATGAACTTGAGTATGGCCAGCTCCGACGCGTCGCCGAGGGCGGGCCTGGGGGCGCCTCTGATGTTCGTGCCCACCGCCGCCAGCGCGGCGCGGTTACACAGCGCGGCCACCTGGAATGGTCGGAAGAATCGGTCGAGGTATACTCCTCGCTCGAGAGACTTTCAATGGCAAAAAGAGGGCCAGGTATACTCCTCGCTCGAGATACTTCCAATGGTAAAAAGAGGGCCAGGTATACTCCTCGCTCGAGAGACTTTCAATGGTAAAAAGAGGGCCAGGTATACTCTTCCCTCGATAGGCTTCCAATGGTAAAAAGAGGGCCAGGTATACTCCTCGCTCGAAAGACTTTCAATGGTAAAAAGAGGGCCAGGTATACTCCTCCCTCGAGAGACTTTCAATGGTAAAAAGAGGGCCAGGTATACTCCTTCCTCGATAGGCTTCCAATGGTAGAGTGAGGACTTAGATCGTTTGACCACGAAAGCAAAAACATGTTTGAATAAAACTGTTCCGGAATAGTCTTTAAAACTGTGGCATCCCGCATCCCGATGTTAGCATCAGGAGTTCAACAGCGACCCGAGCACCAATGCAGGAACGACGAGGAGAAAAGTATAAGTCGCGAGGTCTTGTGATCGAGTTATTCGCTTCGTGTTTGAAATTTTAAAGAAAAAAATCGACATGTTAACAGTCGCTAGTATTTGTCAAAAAGTTTTTTATTACCTGAACGAGGGACTCGAGCGCGGGGTCGGCGTCCAGGGTGGGCAGGTCGGCGTTGACGGGCAGCAGGCGGCCGCCGAGCCAGAGCGCCATGACGGTCATCTTGTTCTGGGTGAGGGTGCCCGTCTTGTCGGAGCAGATGACCGACGTGAAGCCCATGGTGACCACGGCCTCCATGTCCTTGACGAGGCAGTTCCTGCGCGCCATGCGGTTGGCGGCCAGCGACATGCAGACGGAGACGGTGAGCGGCAGCCCCTCGGGGATGGTCGCCACCAGCATGCCGAGCACGAAGATGATGCTGTCCAGCCAGGAGTAGCCCAGCAGCAGCGCCGCGGCCAGGATCACGGCGTTGGCCACCAGCGACACGTAGGCCACGCCGCGCAGGAACGAGTTGATGTCCTTGTCCAGGGCCGTGTCCCCCGGCTCGATCTTGGCCGTCAGCTCCGCGATGCGGCCCACCGTCGAGTCGGCCGCCGTGCGGATCACCACGCCCTTGGCCGACCCCTCCAGCACCATGTTCGAGAAGAAGGCGATGTTCTGCGACCTGAGGGACAGTCAGCGGTTCCTCAATACGTGCTTCTTTTTTCATTACTGCCGAGTATGAAAGTGAACGGAAATTTACAACAATTAGGGACAGATCGAAACTGAAAGTTTACCGCAACCGCAATGAAACTTTTCGCTATTTTTAATTTCTGCAATGCAAAAGTGCCATAAAAAGGAAACTCTCGAATAATATACAAGGAAAATTTCTGTACCGTTTCGGAACGATGAGCAGACATGTGTTACAAATATTACAGGATTGCTGGCCACTACTACACATATCGGGGACTTAAGTCCTGCCTCTGCAAGTAAGACTCCCTCCCTCCCACTAAAAAAAAAAAAAAAGATATCAGTTTTGGGAAGCCCTTTCCGAGAAATAGGGGTGAGGTATCACCGGGTATCACCATTCGAAATTTTTTGGGGCTCACTTTGAGGGTTATGTAGGAATGCATTTAAGAGTGTGCTGGTCATTTTGGTACAGTTCTCAAAATGATTCCCAAAAATTCTGAAACTAGTGTTATTTCTCCCCTGTTTCTCGCGGTGCCAGCCAGACCTGTGCGGGTCGCTGTCCGTGGCGGTGGTGGTGACGGTGATGGGCTCGGACTCGCCGGTCAGGGTGGAGCAGTCCAGCTTGCAGCCGCTGCTCTCCACGACGCGCAGGTCGGCCGGCACGCAGTCCCCCATGGAGAGGTACACCACGTCCCCGACGACCAGCCACTCGGCGGGCACGCTGCGGACCTCGCCGTCACGCAGCACGCGCGAGGAGGGCTTCAGCATGCGCTGGAAGGCCGCGATGATGTCCGCGCTGCGCTTCTCCTGCCGCCCGACAGACCGATCAGACCACACTGCTAAAGGCTCTTGTCAGTTAACGAACAAAACTAGCGTCGAAACTTTCGTCCAGTCCGCTTGAAGAAAGTGCATGTCGTACTGATGATATTATCGTCAACTGACGGCAAGATGCTGGCCAGAAATTCACTCAAGACCATTCTGGTATTTAAAAAAAAAAAAAAAAAAAAAAAAAAAAGAGAGATTAAACATTTAATATTCTTGACGACAAAAAAGTTTACTTTTCAACCCGACAAATTCATAGATTGATTACATGAGTGACGATATTGTCATCATTCTCAAGCGGCAAGCAAAGACATCATTGTAGAAAAAAAAAATATAGCCACGCAATTGTCGTCAAAATGACGACCAAATGTTTTACAGTGCAGTCGGGAATCCGCATGAGGCGTCACGTTGACGCATCAGTGGATGCCTTTCAAGTCACGGTGACGTCACACTGACGTGAACACGATGTTGAGCCGCGCCATACCTGAAGGTAGCCGAACAGCGTGCTGATGGCGATGATGATGAGGATGAGGACGCCGAGGAAGAGGTTGTCGCGGGGCGCCTCCGGGTCGGCGTGCATCTCGATGACGTAGATGATGATGCAGAGCGTCGCGGCGATCCACAGCAGCACGGAGAAGGCGCCGAACAGGTGCTTGATGAGGATTCGCCACCAGGGCGTGGGCCGGATGGCGGGCAGCGCGTTGGGGCCGTCCCGGTGCAGCCGGTGGAGCGCCTCCTCGCCCGGCAGGCCCCGCCGCAGGTCCGTGCCGTAGCGCAGGCAGAGGGCCTCGAGCGGGATGCGGTGGTCGTCGTACGTGTCCTCGTGCTTCAGGTCCTCGAGCGTGTGGTCGTGCACGCGCCCCGCGGCCGCCTCCTCCATGGCTGCTGCTGCTCCCGAAACAGACAGGGGCTGGAAATTAATAAACGGCGCGGAGACTAAGAGACTAAGAGACGGCCAACCTCAGCTCTACAACTCCAGACCCCTGCGTTGCGTAGTCCCACCAGAAGTATATAACACGACGTCTAATAGAATTCCCTCTGCGTCTAAAAGAGGCCGAAGTGGCTTTCGAGAAAGATCTTTCGACGCAACTTAAGCGTCTTTCGGACTCCTCTGTTCTACCTGGGCTGGAGGAGATTATGGAAGGAGGAAGGGAGAGAGAGAGGTTAGAGAGATACTAGCATCCGCCCTCGATGCAGCTCGATGTCGAGGCCAGCGCCTTGCAACAATAAGTACGAGTCGATCGGTGTCGAAGGGGAACCAAAGCAAACCAAAGGCGTTGTTTTGAGGAACGGTATGGAAGTTTGGAAGGCGTAGTATATTGAAATCAATGAAAGCCTTCACATACAACTTAACTTGACTATTTACTTTTCAACAACGCCGTCATCAGCTGACAAAATAAACATGCTGAATGCTGGTTCCCTGCGTTTAATTTGCTAGCTGCTGCATCCCAGCTGCGTCCCAGTGCACTCAAGTAAAATCCTCTTGCTGAGCAGAGACTGACGCCATTTGTGCCTTACTGTGGGTGCGGCGGGAAGTTATATCGAGGCCAGGGCGGGGCGACTCGAAGAACAAGCCGAGCAGAACGCACCGAACTAAAGACGGTCCCTCCCCCCTTCCACTCCCCGCCGGTCCTACTAACCCATGTGAGCGGGAAAAGAACCTCTCCAAACTGACGATGGTACTGCTACTCTCAGTCCTCCGATAGCGCGACAGCTTCACACAGCGCACAGACCCATCATCGCACCTTCTGGAGAAGGATTCGGGCAACTGGAGGACGAATTCATCAAACGAGCCAGGTAACGACATAATTACTTTGGTCCGACTTGACTTAGCCAGTCCATTGTGCCGTTCTTGAATGTGTTCAGAGTGTGACGGTCCGATCAGTTTGCAAATCATCGGCGCGTCAAAGACTGGTCCGGGTGCAGCGAAGAGTTTTTTTTTTTTTTTACATAAACTACGCAATGAAGAATATAGTTCAGCTCGCGAAGTTCGATATTGCTTTTCAAAATTCATTTGTGAAAGAAGGTTAACTGGATTCACTTTGCAGGTTTGGGTTTATCGACGAACTGACAAGCTGTCGTAGCGAATGCTTTTTACGATGCGTGCTAGTACCCTTGTGGCCGCAGGCACTGCGCTGTTATCTCGCATGTTCATTACGCGTATGCATGTGCCAGTGACGGCTATCGAAACATTTTCATATTTCATGCTGGGCTTTCCCGGAAACCAAGCGTCAGGGCCAGGGCCATCAACACGCCCAGTCAGAAACGATTTGTCGATTTGACATCGATTTGATATCGTTCTTGTCGATATTTTGTCGATTATTGTTCGATCATTTTGCTAAATCGGTAACTAAATTTGTCGTTTCGGCATCGAATCAATGTTAATTCGTCGATTTTGGAACTATATAACGTACACTTCAGTTTCTTTCTCATGTTATCGCTCGTGAACTCTAAGATATTGCAAAAAGTTTGCAAATAGTTCATTTATGTGGGAGTAAGTCTTAGGCATTCGGTCATTCAACTGCATTTCTTCCAACAAGCAAAACAGTTTACAAGCGACGACATTTTCAGTTATGACCTTTTGTGTTTTCGGTCATGGTTTTGGCTAGTTCTGTACCCTACGTGAATTCAACTGAGAAGAAAGACGTCCCTGCTTAATTAATGAGAATCGTCTCCTTCAATCTGATGGCGAAATTATTCCTGTCTACCGAACACAGACGGGACGAGGCGAGGGCTCACCCCGTCGAGTTCCGAGCACTTACGCATCCCCACCGGAACGAGCTCCAATTTCCTCGCCAACCCATTCAAACGGCGTGTTCCCCGCCCACGAACTGCTCACGCTCGGAGTGGTGGGGGTTACACGCATGGCCGCAAGGCAGCGCTGCAGTCGCTCCGCTTTAGCGCCAAGCTGCCCTGCCCGGCCCGGCCGGCTTGAACTCTAGTGCTCCAGTCGTCACGCCTCGCAGTGCACGCTCAGCCTCGACTCGACTCACCTCGACTCGACTTGGCTCCTCCTCGCCTGGATCGCCCCTGACAAGACAGCCCCTCAGAGGCCGGTCGGACCTGGTCGGACCGAGAGGTTCGCCAGCTTTCACCCCCCGTGTCTTCACTGTGAGTACCCACCCAGAGAAGTTGATAAACCCGCGACGAACAGTTGGTTACTCATTCACTGCGCGTACATGTCGCTGCCCTTGAGTCATATATTAGACCGTCGCATCCGCACAAGCTCAGAGGAGCAACCAAGTGAGACTAGTGAGACGCAGGCTGCGGACTGTACTATGACTGTACTATCCGAGGCTTCATACTGCTGCTGTCATGATTTACAAAGTAACCAGTGTCCGGGCCGACTGTCTCATAGAGTCATATTTAATAGCACCGGTACCCGCCGAGCCGAGCAGTAATTACCTAACTGCCTCCTGGGCTGCCAGCAGGACAGAAGTTTATCGGGGACAACTATTAAAACCTTAATTGGGGTCGCTTCGTCTTACGAAGAATTTTCTTCTTATTGCGTAGTGTTCTCATAGGGAAGCTTACGAAGACTTTTTCTACGTAAGGACATAGGATTTTCTTCGTATAACAACGGATTTCCTTCGTATAAAAAGTTTATTCGAAATAACGAACGCTTGGAATTCTTTGTAAATTTTTAACAGTGAATGCAGTGAAGTTGCGTCTCTCTGCCCAGCCCAGTATCCAGGTCTCTACGCGCGGGGAGGGAGAGCGCCGCCATAGCTCTCCAAGCACCGGGCATTGCACAATCCTAGAGACGCGAGCAACAACCGGCCGCCGGCCGGCTGACGACGCTAGACCAGGGCTAGACCACACCGGGCTAGAGCAAGCGCGACCAGCTTAGCCTAGGCCAGGGTCTGGAGCAGAGACCAGGACGGACGGGTTCCTCGCACATCGCGCCTCTCTCTCTCTCTCTCTCTCTCTCTCTATCTCCATCTCTTTCTCTCTTGCAATATGCAGCTGACTAAAGCATATCCTGCAGATTTTACTTAATGAGTAGCGATCCTTTTTTTTTACGATATTGCACAGTCACATCGTCGCGGTCTCTGGACTGCGTGACTAGACTAGTCGCCTCATCGATCTAAGGAAATTCGGCAACGGAAACGAATCAGTTTTACAGCATTATCGATGTTATGGTTGCGGCGGGCGAGCCTACTGTGTGCTCTGAGTCAACGGGACGATGCCGGTTGACGTGATGCGGGGAGGGGGGGGGGGGGGGGGGGTCGCCGCGCGACGTAATCACCAAGTAGGTCATCCGCGTCGCGCAGCTGGAGAGACCTGACCTGGCGATGACGCGCACTCTCACTCTCGCGCTAGTCGTGCCCTGTACCGAGACTCCAGACTCCAGTCAGTCTTAGTCTGGTCATCTGAGCGGCGGCTATTCTATTCTGGGACTCTCGTGCGTGAGAGAGTGGTTTGCTTATTGTGGCTTAGAGATACAGTTAGGAGCGGATCGAGGAGAAAAGGGGGGGGGGGGGGAGGTTCATCCCCCACTCCCCTCTCCCGAGTTCGGCGCCTAGTACTGGCAGGTAAGCAATGTTTATTGCTGCACCGCTGTTAGAAGGCAAGTTTTGGTACAATGCCTTCCAAAAAGGCCAAGGTCCCTGAAATGAAGGCAGGTCCATTACAGAAATGAAATCACGATGAAAGCTTCCGAGTTGGCTGCAGGCGAGAGCAGAGCAGGCACCTGGAGCTGCACTTCGATTACCATTAGTGTATTGCTCCAGCAGGCCTTCACCCTCACGTCGATTACTCTGTAAATACAAATGTATAGTAGCCATGCACTTGAAGGGGGTGCCCTGATGTTTCTGGATACTCGGAAACATTTTTGATGTTAGATTCAACGAGAGTCGATCTATACGAGCGAAAACAAAATAAGCGCCAAGCGCCGTAGCACAACAGAACGGTAGCAGTTTTACAATGCCAGTCACCGGTCCGTCTGCTCTGGAAGTAGGAATACCGTGATGGAGTGGGAGATCTGGACGCGGTAGGGGGGAATTTGAGGGGGGGGGGGGGAGAAGCTGTGCGTCCTGCTGCGGTATCCGCCGCTGGGACTGGCTGCCTCCGCGGAGGAATCTCCTGAATCTGGGGCCCCACCCAGCCAAGGTGAAGGTCGAACAAGGTCACCCGGCCTAGAGCTGGCTGCTCCTGCCTCTAACAGAAGCAGCAGCCGAGTGAAATAATAACAGGCTAGGTGAGGCGGTGTGGTAGGGTCGGGACGGGACTGGGCCGCGGAGCCAAAGTGCCCGTCACAGCGAGATGCCGATGCCACAGTGCAGTCTGTGGTGGGCGTTGAGAACACTGCAGTCTCTGATCACAACAGCTCAAGTAGAATCGAATAAATGACACGAGGCAGAAAACCGCGCGGAGCAATGAAATGTGGGTCACCCAAACAAACTATAATACATGTTGGACCAAATCCGAGCTTCGTCTGGCTCTATGGAAGTTAAAATAAAATCAGTGAATATAGCCCTTAACGAGAAAATAAATCCATAGCCATTTCCATTCTGGAAATTAAAGTTCCTTATGAAAGAATTTTCCAAATCCCGGACCGATCTTTCTCTGCTATCAAAAAAAAAATTCCACACCTTCAATTTTCCATGATATTATTCATATGGGAGTTTAAGCTGAAGGCTAAACGCTTTAACGCGTCTAGTAGATGAATGCTCTGGCGTTAGTTACCAAGCGCATGGTGTTGGAACATAGGTCCAAGATGGCGCCCGCCTGCCCAAGTTTAGCCCCACCCCGTGCCAAGCCGCCACGCCACGCCACGCCACGCCAGGTCGTCGGCGGTACTTTCCATTGCCACCGCAAGCACGCAGTGCATGCGTGGCGAAAGAAATCGATGCTTTAGAGTGACACCGCCACCAGCCCCTGCACGCGCGGAACCATCACCGCGTGAACCGGGAGGGGCGGATAGGGCATATCAGATTGGAGCGTGCAGGTGCAGGTGCGGGCGAGATATCTCACGGGCATGGGCATGGGCAGAGGAGAGAACAGCGGGTCGAGCCGGGGTCGAGCCGACCTCGGTCTCCTTTGCTCCCGCCCGATACTGTCCTGGCCGCGTCGCTCTGTCTCACTCCGTCCCGCTCGACCCGACCGATGCTAAACTCCGGTGAGTTCTAACGATGGAGGATCATGGTGGCAACAGGTTGCTCGTAGTGAGGATTCTAGATTGAAGCACTGTTATTTTGTTTATGTTGATTAATATTTTTCCCAGATATGTTTATTTAGAAACAGATCTCAGGTACAACAATTTGAGGGAAACATTTCCCCACGCGTGTTGATCAACGCATGGGAATTGGTATAATTTCCACAGCTCGGTAACTCAGCCGTTCCACTTTTTCGATTCTCAAGCGGACAAGAGCAATATACAGTAATTGCTTCATCTTTATCGAAAACGTCTTTAGTTCAAATACCACCTACACCGTGGTGTTTTTCTTTCTCATCCCCTGTACGTTTCAAACATGACGTATTACGACCCTATACTTCAAGTTTTTGAATGGTGTGTTGTATTGCTACTACCTGCACCCGAAATGATGATGAGGCGTACAGCTACGTAAAGTCTCGCAAATCATGTCCGGTCGCTGTTAAAGGGTGGCCACCTTTCAGGGTATGTGGCGCCCCTCGGTGGCGCCCTCGTCAAGTTCCAGTGGCGCCCGCTAGATGGCAGGCAGACCGTCATACGGAATCAGTACTGAGCGCTGTGCTGAGCGAACGTGAATAGTGAATACTCCCTTCCTCGGAGACATTACCCCAAGCCCTTGCAGTATGAACGATAGGGAAGTCCGGACCGATGAGCAGGAGTCCACCAGCGATTCGGTTGAAAGGGACTGCAGATCTGCAGTTGGACCTCTCGTTGGACCAAATTTTCGTAGCGCTTTACAAAGAGGGGTCTGCGATGATGTTCCGAACAAGCGCCTACAAGCCGGGAGCACTACCGCGTCGCTAGACTAGAATGGCGTAGCTATCCGCGCTTAGTTTTGGCCAATTGAACAGAGCTTTCATCGATTCATTATAACTTTCTCGCGAAGTACGTCGTACCGAGAACTGTTCGTGTGGCAGTGGGGTGGTGGTGGGGTGGGGGTTCTCATTCCATTCGAATCCCTGCCACTCTCGGTCATTCTTTTGCATGCAGACGCCCTAGTCAGCTGACGTGGAACCTTCAGCTCGCCAGCAGGGCAAGCACTGTCCCTATTAGACGTCATATCAGTTGACAGCGGCATCGACCGCGCAGCCCGCCCTGCCTCGGACTTGACCCGGCGAGCAAGGGGGGAGGAGGGGGCGGGGGGGGGGGGGGGGGGGACACACATTCCTGCCGCAATACCAACCCTCCTAATGGTGCGGCCAGGAGTCAACGCATCCGATTGCTGACCGCTCAGCGCTCGCTTGTCTCGCCCGGAGTAGGAGAGGTCCTCAGCTACTCCCCCGACTAAGACCCCCGCGCTCTGCCCTGCTGCCTAAGACCCCCGCCCCACTGCCCCCCTCCGCTCCTCCCCCGCCCCACGCGGGGGGCCCCACGACCCGCCGCGTCCTGGGGGCGGGGGCTCGACGCGCGGGGTGTAGCTGTGCCCCGCCAGTGCGCCGCGCTCGGCCCCCCGCGAAGCACCATGTCCTCCGCGCCGAGAGGGTAGTCGCTCCCCGCCATGACGGGCAGAGTCCGCCGCCACCAGGCCGCCCCGCCGAACCCCGCCTGACCTCACCAGCAGCCCAGCAGCGCGGCAGCCCGCGGCCGCCGGTCCCCGCCCGGACTGGCAGCGCGTCGACGAGGACCACCATGCTCAAGAAGCGCAGGATGAACTCCCACCGTAAGTGAAATGGAACCACGAGGAGCACTCGCAATCAACAAACCGACCGACAGCCTAGAAGTATTAGACTTCGAAGAGAGACTTGGCTGCTCGCCGCTCTCCATATCTCCAGTGACCACATTGCGTCTCTCATGTGGAGTGTTCGTGTACCCAAATGCTAAGGACGCTGGAGAAGCTGGAGCTGGAGGACCGGGCCCCGTCAAGCGTTGAGGTCTCCCTCGGAGCGGGGGCGGGACACCAAAAAGGCAACTGACTCGTTTGTACACTATTTTCGAAAATCGATTGAAATGCTTTAACTGTCGTATGTTGACAACCAAAGTAATATTTTCCCAAACTTAATGTACACTAGCGTCTATTAATTTTGTCAACATATCCAAGAACTGTTCATCATCAGACGTAGGGCATATAGATAACATTTCAATTTACCCAGGATATGTTGGTCCACACACCGGTGGGGGAATGTTGAACAAATCTTTGGAGTTGCTGATGACTTCAACATCCACCACGTATGTTGACCAACATACCTGTGGGAAATGTTTCCCTATAAACGATATCTGTTTCTAAAAAAAAAAAAAAAAACATTCCTGGGGAATGTTGATCAACATTACTCAAACACAGTGCACATCTCAGTGAGCGATCTGGTCAGGTTTCAGTCCTTTTGAACGTAGGCTAAGTCGGCTGCTTTGCCAGGCGCTGATTTGCACGAGGGCGCTGCATGCAAGGCTGCAGCCTTGGGAGGGCGCAGGGCGGCGCAGGGGTGCACTACCGCGTTTCATTACGGCCCTGCAGATCTGATGGCTGATAGGAGCCCTTCGAATGCAGCGGGGCACGGCGCGGGGAAAGCCCTAGCGGCCCTGCGCGTTGCGTGCCGAAGGGCCATCGGAGACGAGCCGATCAGCGTCCTCATCGAGGTAGCATCCTCCGCGCATAGTGGTCCTCCCGCCCTATTCGTCTACCTACCCGGGTCGAGACTGAAGGGTTGAGAGGTGTCACACGCATCGTGTTGTGGGGTGAGCCCAAGGGCGGGCACTTCAAGCTGCGTGGCGGGGTGGCGTGATGTTGGGAGATCTGGGAGTACCCCCCCCCCCTCCCCCGCCAGCAGACAGCGACACTGCAGTTTGACCTCGGCCTGCCTCGGCCCCACCCGAGGCCTCTCAACGCTATGTCCATGTCCCAAATGTTAACCCGCACCCAACCCCCTCCCCCTCCCCCTCTCCCTTCGACTAACTGCGCGTCATCAAGGCGTCCTGTCCTCTATGGTCTCCAGCCGGGGCGCCGCGGGGGCTCACCTTGTGAGGTTATGATTGAGTTGACACTCCTGGCGTCCTTTATCCGCCCGCCCCATTCCTTTAGCCTCCGTGCGACCCAACGGCGACCTAAACAGAGACGCCACGCCACGCCACGCCACCGTGGGCCGGGCAAGGTGCCCCCTTCCTCGAAGTCGACTGATGGCCTTGAGGGGTGGAGGGTAGAGCGACTGGGCCCCTGCCTGGTGGTGAGGGGTGGTGGGGGTGGTGGGGGTGGTGGGGGTGGTGGGGGTGGGTAGACCAGCGGCAGGTGACCTGAGGTGACACCAAAGGAACAGTATCCTGACCGTAATTGAAATAGCAGTTGAGAGTTAGTCAAGAACTTGAGAACTCCTGTGCAGCACTGCAAAAAACAAGGCCAGTTTTGGGGAGCTCCCCTACCGAGACACGGGGGAGGAGTAACACCAATTTCGAAATTTTTGGGGGTCATTTTGAGGGTTATCTAGAGATGCGATAATATTACCAGTACAGTTCTAAACCATGACAACCACCTCAAAATTTTTTTAAATAAAATAAATAAATTAAAAAATTCCTAAACTGGTATTTGTTTTGGAGACCCGGGCCGGTTCGGAAAACAAAGCTACTGGTCTCATTCTGCAGCTGGTCTGCAGCAATAAACTGTCCATATTTCGCGGAGCTCACAATTTAAACGTGCGCACATTATAAGTCGCTCGACTCGGATCGGGCGAAGCGCCTGCCAAGCAGGGAGTAGGCTGCGCCGCAACACTCCTGCGTCGTGCTGGGTTGCCTACCCTGACATCGTCAGGCGCCCCGACGTCCAGCAGCGCGACTCTGTCCTCGCTAACGCCGCTGCCACGGCCAGCAGGACCTCGCTCAGCTCGCTGAGCTCGCCTATGGCGATGTTCCTGTCGCCTGGTGCCATGACAGTGCCCTGACGTCATCCTCTGCAGCGCGGACTGGCAGGCAGGGCTGTGGGCCGGCTGCTCGTCGCGACACGAGCGAATGGACGCTTTCCTGATCTGCAGTAGTGGGGTAGTTTGCGGTGAGTTCACTGCACCCCTTGGGCCGGCTAGCCACCCCTCCCCCTCCCCCCTCCCCTCCGCTGATCCGTCTCACTGCCCTAAAGGAACCTTGGCCATTCACTTTACCGAGGTGACCACCAAAAAGAGGGGAAAACGGAAAGATAAAAGTACGCTGAAAATGGGTTGGCGGGGTGCTGAGCAGGGCGTAGCAGGGCGGAGTGGTCGTGACCGAGTCTGGCCGCTCTGCCCGGCTCAGTGGCCGCGGCCCCCGACGCGACGGGGCGGGGCGGGGCGGGGCAGGGTGTAGGTCGATACGGGTGCGTGTTTGGTGATCTCGCGGTGACGGCACCTTCTTCACAGGAGAGCACGGGACTGGGACATGCGCTACGGCTCGCGGCGTTCGGATCAGGTTGTTCGCCCCACTTTATTCTCGCCCTGGCCCTGGTGTCATGTCGCGCTGAGCCTAAGCTGCACTTCCTATCACATCGCCCGACGCTCCGCAGTTTGTTTTATGCGGGCCGAACACGCGACGACACGGCGAGTTGGGCAGGTCAGATCACATCGCCCAGAGAATCAACTCATTTCCAGGTGCTTCGGGCTACACGCGCCCCGCCCCGCCCCGCCCGCGACACGGCTGTGAACGACGGAGGAAACGCGGACGTTATTCTTGGTCTGGACGTCATCGAAAACTCAGGGTATTGCGGAATTAGAAAGTCTGTTCTAACGCTAGAACAGCTTCATTAGCGCAATGCAAAAAATTTCATACATAACCACTGAAGATTTGTTTTCCGCAGAAGAAACTTTCATCATATATGCTCTGTGAACTAAACTGCATTACATTCACGCACTCTAAACAGTATTACATACGTAAGTTTCTTCTTGGCATCCGGTTAATATTGATTTATCGACGTATAGGCTTTCAAAAAAGAATGTCCATATCGGACCTAGAGCGAGATTAATTAGGGTAATGACTGCGTGAGGCTCCGCGTCTCGCCCTGCGTGCGCGTGGCGCGTGGCGCGCGGGTCGCACAGTGGGACTGCTCCGCTCCGGGCACGAACACCCCACACAGCGTTATAGGCAGAGACCACGATATGACTGGCTGAACGCGACTATATTTGGATGAACTATGAGGCTGTTGACAAAGCTCCAAGTTTTTGCATGCACACCATCGGGTTACGTCCTGTTTTGTACATAATTATGCACATCTATATAAACGTACATACGCTCTTTACTTACAATTTTCTACGCAACTAAATAAGAAATTGTACCACACAGCGTACAATTATCTGTCCATAATTACGTACAAAATAGCACATAAAGTTACGTATGCACGTGATGCCAATAAGTTGCGTACTCAAAAGTGCTTAACCCGCTAGCGTTGTTGACGTAACCCGTTGGCGTCGGAAGTAAGTTTGTGATTTTGTGGGGGGGCAGATCGGTTGATATCCCAGTTTGCGTTTAAGTTCCCCCTCACCACTTGGAAACGTACCTGAAATTGCAACGCAGCTAATCTAGCCCGACGGGGGGGGGGGGGGGGGGGGGGGGGGCTCCTCAGCGCCACTCCTGCCCCATGCTTCCGACGCCACTGACATAATCCTATGCCTTAGAATTCCCTTGGTCAAGAAGTATCAGGCATCATTGTCTGGGTGCGCGGTGCACTTGGTGCAGAGCCCTCGGTGCAACCTGCTATCATAGCTCACTCACCCTGCAATGTGCGAGGTAATAGACGGGCTTTCTACCATATAACACGCGGCAGTTTGCAGCTCTGCAGAAGAGATGCGGGCAGGGCAGGGCAGGAGGTGAAATATGCACGTATATCGCTCCCCTGCTGAGCGTTGATCGATATTTCACTGGCCTCCTAGCTCTGCGGTGTAGCCTAACTCGCCAATCAATATCCGTTGCCTCTGTTCGGGAGTCTCCACTTATTAAATCATGGTATGTTGAAACTTCCCCGAGGCCTATTATATTGACTCAAGGAAAGCGAGGTCAACAAAGTTCCCCGCAAGTCCTTGCAGCGGCCTGTTGCTAGCGTGCACAGAGCCGGGTGAAATTCGGATCAAGCCTGAGCTCAAGCAAAACGGGAAGGTACTCCAAGAACGCGCAACCCGTGCTCTGTCTCGCTCGCTGTCCTTGCCATCGCTAACTGTCTCTCTCTCTCTCACCTTCTCAGGGATGATGTGGTCTCGGCCACAGTCAGGCAACTCACACCGCGAGTCTCTCATGATGAGTGCTGCACGCCGCCAGCTGTCCGTCACCACCTGCCCCCTCGAGAAGCTGCGACTCATCTGCCTGTCCAGGGGCGCGCACGGCATCATGGGACTCGGCAGGTGGGTTCCTGCCGCATCTGTCATTTACCTACGTACACTGTTTTAACAACAAAATACCAATTTTTGGGAGCCCTTCGCGAGAAACAGGGGCAATGTTTTTTTGTAGAATTTTTCAAGTTGATTTAATAGAAAGAGAAAGATTGATCGAAGTCACCCCCCAATCGAAATCACTTCTTTTTGCTTTCATGGAAGTCTTTTTATCGTCTGTTCAAATTTGTCAATGATGTGAAAGAAGGCGTCAAAGGCGCTCCAAATGAATTCCTTTCGCGACGTCATTTCGACATGTTCGCGATTTTAAAGGAAGTCTATTCGACGTCATTTTGACCTTCACCTTACTCGTGATAGGAAAGCCATATCGCCGGTTCAAATCCCGGCGCAGGCGTTTCCTTTTGCACTCCGCGTGTCTCATCTCCTCGACTCGACAGGATGTTCCGGATGATGGACGATGACGGCAGTAAGACGCTCAACTTCGACGAGTTCAGTCGCGGCCTGAAGGACGCGGGCCTGGAGCTGGACTCGCAGCACCTGCAGGAGCTGTTCGACATGTTCGACAAGGACCAGTCGGGCTCCGTCAGCCTCAACGAGTTCCTCCTCAAGATACGCGTGAGTGCTCGGGGAGCGAGTGGCCAGTCAGGCGTGTGTTACATGCGCTTCGCTCGCATTTCGTTCAAAATATGGGCACTACAATATCCAACTCGATTTCCAACTTCTTTTTCTGCGAGTTTCTATCGACGCACTGACAAGGCTGGGAAACATTTCATACCGGCCTGTGTTGGTGATTTCTCTCTCCCCCTTGGCTCTCTACTCCCGGTGGCGGACCCAACGGGGAAGTACCTGGCACCTGGCAAGGCCCGGCCCGGCCCGTGTAAATGACTTGGTAATAAGGACTTCTCTTGGCGACTTTTCGAAGTCTTTTCGATGAAAGGGAAGTCCCCAGGATCTAATTTTGGCGTCTTCTTACTGCTCTCACATCGTTTCGACGTCTATAAGAACAAACGCACGGAACAATGATATCGTTATTCCACGACTGTTCCAGCCGCCGCTGTCGGAGAACAGACTGAGCCTCATTCGCCAGGCGTTCCAGAAGATGGACAAGACTGGCGATGGCGTCATCACCATCGACGACCTCCGCAACGTGTACTCCGTGAAGGCCCACCCGCAGTTCCAGAGCGGCGAACTCACCGAGGACCAGATCCTGGACAAGTTCCTCAGCAACTTCGACACTGAAAATGCCTCGGATGGCAAGGTAAGGGCTGTGTTACCCAAACGGATTAAGTGGGTCGATTCAGTCGTGCTAATGTAACTTTGCCCCTGTTCAACTAGGTAACTGAAGAGGAATTCATCAATTACTACGCCGGTGTAAGTGCTTCAATCGATGAGGATGGCTACTTCGACCTCATGATGCGTCAAGCATGGCGCCTCTAGACTGCTGTGTTAATGGCTATCTTCACTGCCTACACCATGCTGTACTGTACAGCAATAGTGTCGTCTGCACAAACATTTGTTACAATTCTGCTGAAGCAGACATTTTTGTGATGTTTGTGAGTTACTAATTAAGTGTGCTTGTTTTATTTATTATCCACGGTTAGAAAATTTTAACTCACTTCAGTCTTACGAATGTTAAGCTGGCCTTTTGTTTGTGAAAGAACATAATGTCATTTCATTTCTTATTGGACAAGTAAAGAAAATGTTTGTAACGAATAATGAATGAATACTTTCAATGTGTACATTCTTACAAAAAGATACCTGCTGTCAATTAAGAAGAACATTATTCTTCTGAGTTATTATTTTTGCACAAAGATAATTTTTCCCTGTCACTTCTTAACAAACAACCGCTTTACCATAAACTGGAAAAAATGGAATGTAGGCCACAAACAAAGAATTTCCTTTCTGAAGCTCATTAAAAATGTCTCAATTTGGAGTTTTGGTGTTGCTATGTCCAGGTATTGAAATAATAAGTTTATGAGTGGATTGAGTTTGATTTATTTAGATACTACTTACAATTTTTGTTGTAGGTAAGTGAGCTGATGATGGTAGATGCTATACAAATATGTCATCTTCATGACGCTTAACACTAATACCTATATGAATAAATGCTGTCAAGACAAATTATAATTCCATTTAAAATACACCCACAACTGCAATACATAAAAAAAAATAAAAAAAATAATAATAATTTAGTGACCATTTACTGAAGATGCAATGAAGGCATAAGGCTCTCAAGGAGTATTTAAATATTAACTAATTTTACACAATAATTCTACATAAATAATCAAAATAAGCTATATGTTACAGATAGAAAACAGAATTGCTACTATTGATTCACCATTGCACTCATGAACAAAATCCGCGCTCATGGAAAGACATCATTATAATATACTCATTTCATTAAAAATAATCACATGCCAAAACTATGGTCACACCAATGGGTATTCTGTAATGATTAATGCTAATCTTTGCAAATAGAAGAAATTTCACTAACTTCTTAACCACATCTGAAGACAAAATCATCAAAGATAAAATCATGGAAACAAATTATGTCTAGAAGAATTCTTTATGAAATTATTAGCACGTAGGTGTCCAATCTGCCCAAATATAGGAAGTCTGACACATCAGATAGTTTTTTATGGATTGGTCGACTAAAATCAAGGACACTTCCTGTCAACCTGGCCTTTTCCTCCTTCTTCATACTCTTGGCTGGATATCCACATCTGCTGGAAGGTACCGATTGATGCAAGAATAGATCCTCCAATCCAGGCTCCAAAGCGGCGTTCACTGCATCCATTTGCACTTATCATTTTCAACCTCATGCTTGAGGGAATACGCATAGATAGATCTCGATTTAGGCGTTCAGGGAATCCCTATAACACAGAGGAAAGAAGGAAATGAAGTCAAAAGCATCAACCTGGAACAGAAACTTTTCTTTAGGTCCCATTTTACAAACCTGAATAAATGAATTTCCTCCTGTTACAACTACACTGCCATACAGAGCTGGTCTCACATCAACATCACACATTCCTACGCTGGTGGTCACAATGTGACCAACTCCTAACATTGTGTTGCCAACTACTCCTCCTCGCATAGGTACGACACTCGGGTCAAAAAGAGCCTCTGGTATAAGGAAACGCTCGTTACCAAAGTCCTAAAACAACAGAATATTATCATAAATTTAAGTTAACTTTAAAATATAATGAAAGGTGAGATGAAGAGTGAAGATGAAAGCACAATGCAAGTTTAGCACTCTGTCACATGTTTACCTGATGGTAGCCATTAGGAAATTCATAATGAACTGAAGGAATTGAAGACACAGACTTCTCATCGTATGGAGACTCAGAGATTTGAAGGGCGGTGATTTGAAAATCTTGAACCACTTTTTTAACCATGTAATTATGCCAAGACTGAGTAACTTCTGGGATATTTTTTTTCTTCACAAACCGGGGCTTTTCACGTTCTTTTACAGCTTCTTTACTACCAACCATGTAAGATGGAACAATTTCAATATCATTTTCCTGAAAAAGGGAAAAGGTATGATGAATATTCAATAGCATGAGATGAATCACTGCATCAGTAATACAATAAGAAATTATTTCACAACTTCATGACTCTGTTTTCCTTACTTGTAGATGCTGCTTGCATTGCATAGTAATGAAATCACCTCCTAGTGGAGACTTAACTATAGCCTGCGTAAGGACAAATCCATCTTGAACAGGCACAGCCGAGGTGTGAGTTGCTCCACTGTCAACTACGAGAGCTGTAACAAAAGAAGACTTGTTCAAAATACATTGAGTAAATAAAGAACAGAAACAAAACTAGACGCTAAATTGGATTATATTTTTAAAGAAAGCAAAAGGGTAAATTGTAAAAAATCGCAGAAGAGAAGGTAATAAAAGATTATTTATAGATCAAATAAGTCAATTAAAAATTATTATGTACATAATGGAGGTATATTAGTCACATGCTTTATCATACCTGTCGCTCTGCCATTAGCAAAAGCAGCTAATACTGCGTTTTTGACAAGAAAGAAGGCTGGAACGTTGTACTTCTCAAACATAATCTCGGTCAGCTTCTCTCGTTTCGATCTGACATTCCAAGGAGCTTCCGACATTAAAACTGGGTGGTACATTGATTTGGACTGAATGCTCTTAGCATAAGTATAGTCCAATACTTTTTCAAAGAGATCCCAGTCTTCAATCATGCCATCTTTCATGTAACTTGTCACTTCCATTCCTTTTCTAGCAACATGCAAAATTGTAGTGTCGATGAAATACTTGTTTCCATCCTGGGTGATGTTATTATCTGGTTTCTTGTCATCGATGTCCATAGCATCAGTTTGAAGGGTAGCATTAGAGTTTCCATCCTCCGCAATGCCCACAACAGCAGGAATTTCAGCTTTCGGTGAATCTTCTTGTGCATAACCTACACGCAAGGAGTGATGACCGATGTCGAAGACTAATGCTCCGATCTCATCACCTCCGTACAACATTCCACTTGTCATTTTGGAAGCTTTAACTGTTAGTTCTTATATAGTATAGTAAGACGGGACACATAAAACAGAAAAACGCCGAAAACAAGAGATTTTCGGACAAGAATTGCACATAAACAATAAATGGCTTCCTCCCGGGCCGGCGTGTTTACGTTTCGTCTTCTTCTTTCTGTTTTTCACCGATACGATGGACTGTTTTCTCGTTGATTTGTTGCGGACAAGATGAGAGCTTCCTACTATCGTTCCGTTTAGAAAAGCGGATTTACTTTGAATTAGCCGCTTTGGAGCAGATATAAGGGACAGACCTCAAAGGTTTTAGACATATCCGATGTGCTTCCATGTACTTCTTCAACTCTTCATTGTCTTCACTTCATTATTTCTGAAGGCAAGTGTGCAACCCTGGGAGGGCGATCAGCGAATGAAAAATCGTAGCGTACGGAGCAGCGAACGGCTCGGCGGACGGAGCGGCGGACAGAGCGGCGGACGTGAACAGCGCAGCGAACAGCTCGGCG
>CABIKL010000158.1:0-29440 GCA_902196195.1 Aptinothrips rufus | reverse complement strand
AAAAAAAAAAAAAAAAAAAAAAAAAAAAAAAAAAAAAAAAAAAAAAAAAAAAAAAAAAAAAAGACATCATTAAAAAAAAGTAAAGAGCTTTAAGATATCAAGAAGATGACAAAAAGGTCTAAGAATTAAGAAAATCTGTAACAAGAAGACTTTCTTACCAAGCTTTCTAATTTTTTCTCTGCCTTGACTTCTGTGGGTGCAGGGGCATCTTCCTCCGATTTAGAACCATCCTTCTCAGCAGCGTTTGCAACAGCAGCAGCTCCGACCATGCCTTCTACAGAGACCTTAGTTTGCTTGTCAGTGAGCGAAGGAATGGGAGCGGTGGCACGCAGTGCTTGCAAGACACGCCCTAAAAACTGTTGGGTAGCACTCTCGTACAAGTCAAAGGCAATCTGATAAGCCATCAACGTGCTGTCCTGTAAATTACAATGTATAAATTAGAATTCATCGCTTCTGGTAATTAAGAAACATTATTAAAGGATAGAGCAGCTTTCTATCTTAAAACCCCAAGCTAGAATCAGCTGAATTTCCACTGAACACATCAGCAAATATTTCTCTATAGCAACTTGGATCAAAGTTCTTTACTTACCTCACTGTCTTTGCTCAGCTTCTCCAAAACATCCGCCACAGCCAGAGGATCATCAAGGAAAATCAGACACTGGCACATGTTCACATAATCTGGGATTTCCAGGTCCCGGTACAGGGCAACCAATGACCTTAGAACTGTATTTCTAAAGCCTCTGTTTTGGATAAGACTCATTGCAACTTGAAATGCATATTGAAGCATACCAGAAATATCATCCTGAACACGTAATAACAGAATTAAATCACATGTTTGAAGTGAAAGAACTAAATTTTTAAAATGTGAAGAATGTGAGAACATTGTGAAACAAGTATCTTACCGATTGCTTGATTGCTTTTTCAAAGATGTCCATCCTGTGAGTTTCAAGCGCAAGACCCATAGCCTGTCTGTACTGACCATCATCCAGACAACGTTGGAACATGCGATCCACAATGGCTACAAGCCGAGGGTCTATCTCCCTTTCCTTTCCTCCCTCTGAATTGGCATTTCTGTACTGGGTATAAAAATCAATGCATTTGGCTGTAAAAAGAAAAATATAATAAATGAATGTAATGTTAAGATTCAGCTACATAGAAATACTAACTGGAAACAGAATACATACCAATTGTTGTATCCACATACTCAGAGCGGGACATAACATCAAAGAGTTCTCCAGCTCCAAGAGCAAAATTAAGAGAGTCCTCAAAGGAGCCAAGATGATAGTAGACTTTACTTGCTACAAGCGCAGCAAGTTTGTGTTGGTCAAATGCCTTGTCTTCATGGAGTATTTCACTGCAAGACGCAATATTTACATTTGAAAGTAATAAATGTACCACATATACAATACTTGAAAGAAATAATTTTTGAGTACTCACATTTTCAGGATAGCTTCAGAGATCTCGGGCCAGAACTCATCAACAATTGTATCCAATTTCTTCAAAGCAAAAACTTTCAGCTCTGGCATTGGCTCATCCAGGAGTGATATCACCCCCGCTACAAACAAAAGAGCAAGATTACAGTTTGAGGACAGTACAATAAAAGGCAAATGAAAAGATCAACCTTTAGCTTCAATATTCCTCCAAAAGAAATGTTTTCGTTAAAAGAATAAAAGTCAGAATCTTTGCAAAAGAAACAAAATTACAATAACACTGACTGGATCGTACCAAAGACTCTTACAGGAAGACGAGCATTAATATAGATCATATAGATGGGCATGTTACAACTCACTCACTGATATTGAAAGTCACAAAGCCAACGAGAAAAAACTAGATGTGAGAACATACTATTCAAAGCTCTATGATTGAAAACATCGACACTAAAATGGTGTTGTATAAGAAATAGAGCTTGGTGCAATTAGTGCAAAGTACGATCATGATTTCTCATCTAGCAGAAAATTAACCATCGAATAAATTCTATTCACTTGAAATATTCTCGAACACAAAATCGAACGTTTATCAAGTTTCGTTAACTGACGAATGAAACACAGCTCATAATGTTTCCATACAATACAGAATGAGGTTAGGTGCACTACGATGAAAATCGTAATTGCCACATTTCAGCGAGGAAAAACACGAAATAATTACTCAGAAAATAAAAAGAGGGAGGCGATAAGAGTTTCAATTTCATTACACATTAAACACTAATAAAACAATCAAATGAGCAATGACTTGCATCTCCCCGGCACTAAACTGTTTGAACTAAATCACACATTAATATGATGTGAACACATGAAATATAATCATTTCTATCACTGGAAAATTACCTGCTGATGTAACGTTCATTCTGACCACGGTTGTAATTAAAAAGTAACAATCTTTAACTTCAGGCACTCAGCCTGTCCGGAATGACGTCCGCAACTTGCTTGCTGCTGCTGTCACACCACAGCACCACAACGCCGCTGTTGCAGCTGTTGCAACCGTTGTTCGCAGACGCAATTTTAATGTGAATACTAATGTCATGGAAATCGCTAAAAAAACGTTCGGGATATGAAGCTTATGCAAGCTACTGACAGTTGTATATAAGGATTTCTTTTGATTGTATGTTAGCATTCCCTACAAAATTTCAATCATCCAGAAACAGGGGCTAAAAAGGTGTATGTTGTGTGCATTTCTTAAGGGATGATCAAGAGGGTGGTGATTCCTTATTGACGTATGATCACATGACCGTGCACCGGGCTGCGAGAAACGAACTGATGGAGCAAAATGGCCGACCAAGAACCATGGATTTTGAATGAAGATGGTTATTTAAATGCGGATATAGAGTCTAAAAGTGTTATCTGTCACCCTAACTTGAATGTTATTCTTCTCGTAACCAAATCTAATGAAGTAATTGTCATAGATGTTAACTCCGAGTCAATTCTGCAGAGAAGTTCCCTCTCAGGTATGTCACGTTGATCATTCATGATAAATAGGCTATGGTTCTCTTCGAATCTCATAATTTGTCAATTCTAGTGTGACTATGGGCCCATTGCAACTTGACAATCGCATTTGGAGGACTAACATATTTTGAAGATACTCAGGTGAAAGCTTAATCGCTTCCACAGTTTTTGCACTGCTCCTAAGTGTTTGTATTTATTTGTTTGTTCCTTTGCAGAAGGTTTATATATTTACATCCTTTTCCATTGGCATTAGATATTTCAAAAATATGTTGTGACGACTGAATGGAATGTCAGGTTTAGTTTTCAATCCCCTATTTCTGTAGGCAACTTCAAATTCGTTTTAAGGTTAGGTTGTCTAATCCTTTTTTTATTTATTTTTATTTACATCTTAGAATTTGATAAATCTTCTTCTCAGTTTTGACACTTTTTGCGATAGTGGGCCTGCATTCCAATGCGTTTGTTGTCTGTTACTTCAAGTCGATCATGTACTAATCTTTTTATGACTAGGCACAATGTACAATGACTGTTTTGAGTTGTGCATTTTCTACAGTATGTGTAAACATGCAAAACTGTGTGGATATTGCTTTGCATACATTCGTGAGGCATATATTTTCATCAGATTGTTTTTGATTTTGCAGTCGTGCAGTTCTGAGCTTTTTTTTATAACATTGTAATTTACTCATTTTCTGTTTTGTTTAACGCCCTCCAATATTTTCACTGTATTGTCTGTTCCAGCATTTCCATTCTGTTTTCTTATGTATAGATAAATCATTATATATGGAGAGAAAAACGTTTCGGCATATTCAATGAAAAAAGAAGTATCTCTGTTAATTAGTAGTAATGCTCTATCTTGATTGTTATTTTAGCTAACTGGCAAGGGAATGTACAAGGAACCTATATATCGGGTGCTGATAAGGTGCTCTTGACTGATGGATCGTCAGTTGGCGTTAGAAGTGATTACAATGGAGTTCTCTTATTGGACACCATTCTCCAACCACCTGTGCAGAAGTCTGATGATATTGTCAGACTGGAGCTTTTGCACACAGAGGTAATATACATACAAGATATACTTAATTGTTTAAATCTACTATGTATAGCAGTTTTTGTTTACAAATTTGTTAAAAAAAAAAAATTTCTTTAGGCTGTACTGCTCCAGCGATGTCTTAGGCAGGTGGAACTTAGAGGAGTTTATCAGACAACTGAAGTATTGCAGGAGCTTACAAATCGCACAAAAGAAATTCAGACAAATCCAAGAAAAAGCATCAAGTCACAGAAGGTAACCTTTATCCTCATTTTGAGGAATACTGCTGTGAATTGCATTTAGTTCTAAGAGAAGAGTTAATGTTCCAATTTTTAATTGTTGTTCATGGTCCTATTTTAATCCAAGCATTTTTATTTTCTTATTTTTCTTGTTTAATAATTACGTAGATTTAAGATGTAGTAAGGAACTTCTGATCTTCATAGATTGGATGGTTCAGAACTCAAATGTTTGAGATGAAAGTGACCTGGTGTTCTCTCTTTGTTTGCAGTGGAACACAGTTTGCTTAGAATTGCCACACAGCTCTTTAAAAGCTGTATGTTCAGGGTTAGTAACTGAGTTAAAACGCCAAAATCAACACCTTCCAGTGCTTCCATTAGCATCAGCATTGAATGAGCGTTTAAACTCTCTTTTACCAAGTTTAGCCTTAGATAATGTAGGAACTCCAGCAGAGAGGAATTTAATGCATAGTGAAGCTGCTCGCAGGGAAACCTTTTCAAAATGGCCACACATGAACTACAAGTAAGTGAATTTGTGGTGGAATTTTTTGGCTAAAGTAGTTTGACATGGGGTTTATCTTTAATTGTATATTGTCAGTTGAACTCTAACATTTTTTGTGGCTGCTTACAGATGGGCTCTACCTGACCAGATGGCTCAAGCAGGCTTTTTTCATCAGCCCAATTCTGCAGGTGATGATCGAGCCATGTGCTTCACTTGTATTGTTTGCCTAGTGTGTTGGGAACCCACTGATGAGCCTTGGTATGTGTCAATTTACACGTATTTTAAGTAATCAAATTTCTGATTTTTCTGCTGCAAATGATTCAAATCCAAAGATTTTAATTTTTTTTACATGTGTCCTCTTTTTCAGGTCTGAACATGAGCGGCATTCCCCTGCATGTCCATTTGTTAAAGGAGAATATACGCAAAATGTTCCGTTATCAGTTACTTATGCCACAGCCCCTGCATCTCCTCTAGTGTCTGTTGCTTCCCCTGACCAAGCCCAAGAAACCCAAGCAGAACATCTGATACTAGGAACTTCAAGTGTTTCAGAGTTGGCTGTCACTATAACTTCTAATGGTTGTATAAATATATGGAATGTTAAGCGCCAGCTCAAGGTAAATTGCTTTCCAAGACTTAAAAGACTCTAATGATGTTATCATTTCATTTCTCTTCTATATTAATCTTTCTTGATTCACATCGAAATCATCCTGATTCAATTTTCTGTTCTTTTCCTTTTAGAGTGAGGCCACCATTGTTGTCTCTGGGGCTGAATCTGTTTTGTTGCAAAGACACCTTCAGCAACATGAACAGATTAAGAAGAAATTGGAACAAAATAGGATCCAAAGATCAGAAGAAAACACTGGTAGTAGGCAAATCCCAGATCAGAAGCCTGAGAAGGACCAAAGTGACTGTGATTTGTATGCTGATGTGCCAAAACCCCCTCGGGAAGCTTGGCTGCGGGCTGATGTCAACAGTGAAGCTGAAAATCCACAGACTCCACTTATTGATACTTCTTCAGGTGGGGACTTGCTGCCTTGTGTGAATTAACTTAACTCATTTATTATGAAAGAAAATAACCCATATTTATTCTCTTAATTTTTCCAGATGAATTTGTGCCAAAAGAAATTCAAGTGGAGGTCTCTGCTGCAAGCACAGTTAGTGGCTGCCATCTTAGGAGGGGCAATCCCCAATTGCAGCCAGTAGCTGTGGTTGGTGTAGAACTGTTTCCCGCATGTTTTAAGTGCCCACGCAAAGACCCTCCGACTTGGGGTGGCACATGTGATGTTGTGAGAATTATGAATGATGCTAATCAAGCAAGCAGCTGTGAAGGTGGCTCTCTAGATATCATGAAAGTTAGTCAGGATCCAAGTCTTGCATGTTCGTCATCTCATCATGAACAGTGGCGAGAGTGCTCGTCTTACCTCATTGTGTATGACCTTTATCCATCTCCGTCTGTGGAAGACTGTGAAGATGATGACGGTGGAAACAGTGGAGAAAGTTCAGGAAGTGCAAGCCACAGTGGTAGTGGCGTTGCCGGGGCGGCTGTCACTGCAAGTGCTGGCTCTGCGATTGGGCCAGTGGGAAGTGGAGGTGGTAGTGGCAGTAACAGTGGTGGTGGCAAAAAACATGATAAAAGTGTAACAACTCAAAGTGGCGGAAAAATGAAGAAATATGTGTCAGGAACTGGAACGAGCGCATCTTCATCATCTGGCACACGACAAGAAAATATGTATCAAGACTTGTTTTTACCCAAGTTTCTGTATGGTCCACCGGTAGTGCAGGATGGTGAAGGAAGTGTAATCATCACTGGTGGGCCTGATGCACTTGATGGTTTGGAATTTTCACCAACTAGCAGTGTATTCTCAGCACCAGATTATACTCTTAATATGCTTCAAATGACACTTGGAAATTCAAATCCAGGTACACTTATCAATCATATGAAGAAACTTAACGCCAAGAAATGCATGTCAGCTTTACCTCCAATAGTGTCACAGGAAGCCCCCAAAATGAAGCAGTTTGAACCCGTAGCTGCTCAGTGTGTATCAGTCCCGGCAGGATTCAAAATTCATTCTATTCACCCTACTAAGGATGGATGTCATCTACTAGTGACTCTTGTTAGTCGCAAGTATTGTGGTGATTCTGTTGGTGATGATGGAAATGCTATGGATGTTGATGGAGATGAGTCAGAACAAAAGATATCTGGGCCTTCCTGTATGCTGTTACTTTATGCTCTTGATGCGTCCACTGATGTCGTTAGAATAGATGAAGTTCCTCTTCGTGTTCGTGAATTCTTGACACCAGAAGAGACTCCCTTTGAAGTCAATCTTTTGCCCCTTCAAGAACAAGAAGAAAGAAATGATCTAGATGAAAATGAACCTAGAAGTGAAGTATGCAACCAATCAATTGGCCTTGCTACTCTCACTTGCGCTGATGGAGCTCTGCGCGTAATTGATTTGTCAACACTGTCGCTTGTAGCTGAAGCTATTTCTAGCAGTGGTACAAAATTTGTGTCAGCAACATACTGCAACAGTAAGTTTGAAGCCTTGTGTACCGTTTTTCAAAGTTCAAATATTCTTTGAGAATCGACTATATCATTTCATCTGTTTACAGATTTAGAAAGAATATGTGCTTGCACAGAAAGTGGAAGTCTTCATTTCTTTGCTTTGCGGAATGACCTGGAAATGTTATCTCATATGCCAGGCCCTTCAAAGACACAACCGAGTACTTCCAGTCATAATGTGCCTCCTGATTTCTCTTCTCAGTACAAGTATGATATACATACTATTTAACGTCACATTTTTGTTTAAACAATTTATATAAGAATGCTATTGACTTTTCATCTGTATTTTCAGCAATGACTTGCTAGTTAACAGCTCCCTAGGCTTACCAGAGCTACGCCAGCTCCTGGAGCTCACCCTCAGTGAAAATCTCACTCCCTGCTATGCAGCTACAGTTCCTCCCTGTTGGTCTGAAATAATGCAGGCCCAGAAGCAGAGGAAGCACCCACAGCACCTGCAGCAGGGTGATGATGCTCAACACACTCGAACATGGAGGTTGCAACGTGACGTGTAAGTTTTTCCTCAATCCATCTTTGATTGTACTTAAATATTGTATGATATTCTTTTATGATGATAAATATTTGTTACAGAACAACGTGGGATGAACATGTATTTGAAATAACTTTGCCAAAAAGTTGCACTATAGGACATGTGTGCTTCAAATTCTCTTTCCAATCCACCTGCTCACCCCCTCCTAATATTCAAGTCACATTACTGAAGCAGAATGTTTCTGGCATTGGTCACAAGCAGCCAGCCTCCATGCCTGTGGATAATAAAGTGGACTTCGGTATTGGATTCAAAGGTTTGTAAATGGCTCAGAAGCACAGTTTAGTGAATGTGCTGGTTAAAACATTGTTGATAAGAAACATATCAGATTCAATGTCATTTTTTTTTTTCCTGGAATGTGTGACAAGTGCTCTTTAGTGAAACATCAATGATCTTGTCTTTCAGATTCATCTGATAATCCTGTGATGTCAGAGGAATACCTTAGAGCCCACAATGCTGAAATTTTATGTGGGCCTGTTAACCTAGCGCAGTATCTTGATTTGTCAGATCAAGGAGGCTCCTTGACTCTTACAAGCCCCAAGCTCATGAGTACTCGTAGCAGAACTCTTCAACTACACTTAAAGGCTCTCTCGGTTGATCTGGTAGGTTTCAAAAAAATTTCATCTTTAATCATTTTTGACTTATTTGTAAAGAAACAGTAATAACATGAAAAAGAAAACTGCTTTTGTACAATTTTATCTCCCTTTCTGTCTAGCAGTCACAAATACCACGTTTCATCGAAGAGAAAGCGTCTAAAAAGAGTAGAAACGAAAATGTTGCTGGAAGTAGCAGCAACCCTAACCTGGGCGTTTTACCTGGTGCAAGCAACCAGAGCAACAAGCCATTCTTCATACCTTCTGGTCCACTCTGGTCTGGTGTGACATATGTTACAAAGAAAGTCGACCCTGCAGTACCTACTCCTGCAAAGAAATCTGAAAGTTTCCTAGGTTGTGACTGGCTGCAAGAAGTCTCCATAGCGATCAGAAGAACTAAGCAAACATCTGTTTCATTTGAAAGGTACTTTATTTTATGAACTCCTTCCTGTATTTTGTTTTGAAGAAATGGATACTGTTCATCGTGTCTTTAAGTCACATTTTCTTTTTTCTCATACCTCTTTTTACTGGTCTTCAGGAGTCAGCGTCAAGCTATGTTGGAATCTAATTCTTTTATTGAGCGTCTTCTTGGTGTAGTATGTTTGGAAGGTCCAGACAAAACTGGTCCCGCTCAAAGTCTTGCTCTGGACGTACTTTGCTGGGTTTTTTCTGTGAGACTTAGCCCTCATTGCAGTGGAGGTCTGGATTTAGGAGATGGTAAACTTCAGCACCAGCAGCTGGAAGTTGGAAGAATCGTGAAGGCTCACATGAACGAACTGATCCATCATTGTTTCATTCTTGGGGGACGTAGCATAGCACACAAATGTCTTAAGTTCATTCTTGTGTGTATAAAGTAAGTTCAAAAATATTTGACAAACATTATTTGAGTCTTAGTTTTATTTCTGCGGACAAATTATATTATATCTTTGATTTTCTCTTTTTTCGTTGTGTAGGGGAATACAAAATGTCAGTGATGCAGAGGGCGCTGCTTTAGAGAAAGCTGTTTTGGAGTCATTGATGGATTGGTTGCCAACCATAGGAGCTACAAAGTCAGCAGGCTCTCTTCGTTGGTTTTTATTGCTGCTGATGCGGGTTTCTCCATTAGATTCAGATGGTGTAATTGGCAGAGAATGTGTTTTTCTATTGACCCTTGTTGCTGGAGAACTGAGTAATCGCACCAACCCATATCATTTGCTTCTTAGATCAAGGTTGGTTTGGTCATGAACTATTTTCAAACTTGTAATTCTGATACATAAATGTAACTAATGAATGTCTTGCCCTGCAGGTTTGGTCTTTATGGCACCCCATTTGAGCCTGAATTGTTTGATATGGACCCACCTGTCTCTGGCAAGTCTACCTCAATGCCACTCACGTACGCTTCAGTAGTGCAGGGAGAGTCTGCCATCAATACTACATCAACGTCTGTTGGTAATACAGGGTTTGGAAATGAAAATCTTGACTTGCGAGAACTTCTTGCTGTCCCAGGTATCAGTCTAACTAAATAGTATTCTTCTAATTGTCATTTAAATGTAAAGAAAAATATTAAAATTTCGTTTTTTGTTTGTTATCTATATACCCTAAATGTTTATTTATATCTCGACATTACGTGTCAGTTTCAGTAAAAGCAAATGCGAGTTCAAGTTCTTTGAACTCGGCGGGAAATAATTCAACCAGTTCAGGAAGTAACAGTACCTCTTCTAGTGGATCATCTTTCCGATTCAAGGGACTTGCGTCAAATCACTACATGAAGGGACTCCTGGAAGTGGAACCCCTGCATTACACATGCCATGCAGCAAGTGATGGAACGAAACTTGAAAAAATTGAACCAGGTAGATCAATTTTATGGTGGGCTGCTTACAAAGCACTGTGGTTGATTGCTCAGAGTACCCATGTTTGAAGGAAAGAAAGGAAGGAAGTCTTGATTTCTCCTAATTTTCTCTGTGGTTTTTATATCTTGTCTATTTTCAGGATGTGGCTGCACTATTCCTGTAAGCAATTTTATTACACTTGGCACTTCAGGAACAAAAAAGGCTGCAGATGGAGATTTTGTAAGTATACCCACATAATTATAGCATGCTGAGTTTCTGAGTACATTGTGGAAGCATGGGTGGGTGTATTCTGGCGCTGTAAATCTGTGGACATTGGGATTGTTTGTGTTGACATGTGTGTTATGCTGTGGAATGTGAGGTATATGATTAACTCTGTCAGAATTATGGAAAAACCTTTTTAAGGTGCCACAAAATCAACTTAAACATACTGTGGAGAAACTACACCAGTTAAATTTGCGAAATTACATCACTGTTATCTATTTAACTTTTAAAATTTCACGACTATACTAGGCATTGTTCTTGATACTCTTTAATCTTTTTGTTTCCTAATTTTGATTTAACATTTGCGTTTGAATTTTTCCTTCGTTCTATGAAGGAGGTCAGACTTTTAGTTCAACCTCTTCATGGTCAGTTTATTGGAGTGCCCACATTTCATGTTATATTAGCAGCTTTTGAAATAGCAAAACCTAAGTGCCTCACCCTAATAACCTTAAGAAGGCTACCGAGAGTTAAGCTTGAGGACGTGTGTTCATTATCAGTTGGTTATTTCATCTCAGGAGTTGTATTTGTCTTTGCTCGTTTGGCTGTTATCTTCGTTGTACAAAAGTTGTGAATCAGCTATTCTAGATAAATAAGTTATCATTAAACCAGAATAGTGTTCTTCATTGTGAACTGGCTTTAGGCATTTTAGTGGCACAAATATCAAGAGTACAGAGCCAGATTGTCAGGGCCAGAGAAAATCCTTCACTTTTTGTGTGAGAGGAAGCTTCTTTTCTTACTGTCTGTGTCAACTTTATCTTTCTCTATCATCTGTTGATTTGAGACAGTGTTCTCTTTTTGGTAACAGTTAGCATTTTGCTTCTTTTCCCTGTTTCGCTGGTGTGGTTTCTTTTGTGTTGCGCATTCGTGCGCTACTTTGTTGGGTGTGCTTGAATAGATAGCTAGACAGGTTGTTCGACATATATTGTATTGGTGCAGATGTGTTTCTGCCTTGGAAAGGAATTGGCTGAAGACAAGTGGGAGGAGATATCAGACAAAATGCTCCATGCTGCATTGATGGAATCGTCTAGGCTGTCTTCTGTCTACAAAGGGGAGCAGGTATGCTGCAGTCAAGAGAGTGCTTTTAGGGGTATTGCCCCCACTTAAACTGTAGATCAAGTGAATGCAAAGTCGCACCTTCGTCTAGTGGACCTTTAGCGCCCATATTGAAAACTCTGATTCAGATTTTTTTCCGGTTTTCACTGTAAATGTGTCTCTGAATGTAGTCTTTTCCTTTCTTCAATCTTTTTTTCTTTTCCAAATCCTGTCTGTTTCAGTGTTTATTTTAAATGCAGTTGGTGAAATTATTAAAGACTTAGGATCTGAAAACTGAATTATTTTGTAATTAATTCTTGTGAGTGTGAGATTTGCTTTGGCAACTATAGGAGTTTGTCGTCTGTGGTGGTAACATTCTTTACCACCATCTTCTTGCTTTAAATTTTCTTTTTTTGAGCTGTGCATGTGTTTGGTAGCTCGCAGTCTTACCCTGGCTTGCTTTTGCTTTGGTCTCAACTCGCAGTGGTCTGAGGTGAGCTAAGGAAGTGGATATCATATAGTTGCGAGCATTTATTTTCTCAGCTTTCAAAGGATGCTTATATAAAAGACATTGATGTGGATTAAGTTAGAGAAATAACTGTAGTCAACGAGGTAGACCCAGATTCATATCATGCTGTATTTCAAAATTTTGTTCCCAACAATAGTTTTGCCCAAATTCAAATCATACCTTGTTACAAAATTTTGTTCCCAGCAATACTTTTGTTATTTGAATCCAGATTATTATTTTTTTTCCTTTCTTTTGCTATTTTATCCTGTGCTCTTGTCTGTTGAAGGAAATAGTTTGCAGTAAATTTGGCTTTTGATTGCTTTATTTTGTGAAAATAATAATCATTTATGATTCTTGCGCACTGCCTTGTTCTGAGCTTAATATTTCCGACTTTTTGAAAGTCAATTTGCTACTGTCCTAAATTTCAATAACTTCATGATTTTATGGAATGACTAATGTACTTGAGTATTGTTAATGTATTTTCACACTTCACCATCTTTTTAAAGGTAAAGCCTTTGGGAATGCTGAGCCAAGAAGGAGAAAGCAGTTCAGCATCTTCTCAACAATCATCCACAAATTCCAGCCCTTGGCTACCACAGTATGCACCTCATGAAAAATTATCATCTCCTGTAAACTCTGGACAAGCTCCAACACATATCAAAACAGACTGTGAAACAAAGACTGCTTTTGAAGATCATGAAATGCCTTCATGTTCCACAAAAACCTCTGAAGCTAAAAAGGTAAACGTGCTCTGGTTGCAAGATTTCTTTGAGATCATCAGTCTCTATTTTATTGTTTCCCAACTACTGTAAATACTAAAGCCAAACTATTAGATGAATGAAATAATGCTTTGCTCATATATTTTTACTTTCTTTAGAACGAAGATTTATCAACTCTAAATGTACCATGGCAACAACTATTAGTCCCTCCTCCTCAACAAACGGTAGTGATTGAGAGAATGCATTCGGGAGCTCGACGATTTGTTGTATTGGATTTCGGAGCCCCAGTCATGCTTACTGACATGATTGTGCCAGCTTGTTGTGATTTAGTATTACTCTCAGTGGATGTTTGGCTTTGTAGTGAAGAACAAGATGGCCAGAGGCTTGTAGTTGCATCTGATATTGCGACTAAAGCATTAGTACTCAGTGACCTGCAACCTCCTCCTATCTGTCGATATTTGAAAGTGAGTAATTCTATATTTTGTAAACATATGCTCTTTGCTACAGCATTGACAGCTTTTTCCTTGACCTCTTTCACATATTTTACTGGTACTAAGGGAAGGTGGACATCCATGTCCTACTATTTTATATTTCGCTCTAGTGAATAGGCAAATAGGAAGTGCATTAAATCTACCCCACTCTGTCTCCAAAGCTAAGGGTGTCTTTAATGAACATTGTTCGATCAGTTATTTGTATCATCACAACACGATTTGGTTCTCACAAAAGTTTGAAGTGTTGGTCTGCACATGGGACATGGTGTATCATTGTGGGGTACCATGTCTCAAACAGAAATCCCTTCATATTTAAGAAAATTGGCACGTCTCAATTTGTTATTGTGGTCAAAATATATGGATGAACATGTCCAAAAACCTTAAAATAAAAATATCCCAACTTTTTTTTAGAATTAAGTCGGTAATTTGCTTTTAAAGTTTGCTATGTAAATGGTAAAAAATCTGTGGGACGTGGTTCCCCTAATGCTATTCTTATGGTATTTTCAGTATGGCGCATGGTGCCCCATGTGTTACGAGAAGTTTTAATCTGCTGCTATATCATTGTGCTAATGTTAAGACTGTTTTTGGGCCCATTAGTACTGTACTTCTGTTACGCAAAATAGTATAATTACAAAAATATGGATGTTATGGGCCCCAATCTCTTGCCCCCAAAAGTAACTTTAGACTAGTTTTCGTCACTTAATGCCGTCAAAGTCATGCCATGAATTTTGTTTCGGTGAGAGGGACCAGTTTATTTCATGGATAGGCTGGTACTTATAGGAGGTCCATTTCACCTTGAAATGATCGCTCCACTTTTTATATCTTTGGAGATATTAGGGATAGGGGGACATGGTATCCCACTCTCCCTTAGACCTAAAATTCTCTTGGGAAGCACTTCTGATAGTAATATATCCTCATTTGTATAAAAACCTTCTCTCTATTCTCACTAAAATCTTCCCTTTGTACTAATAATAAATATCTACTACTTTTACTTAGATTTTTGGGTATTAAACTTGAATTAATTTACTCTTTTTGTTTTTAGATAACAACAATTGGTCGTTACGGAATGACAACCACCAAATGCAAAATTCCCATTGGGTCTTTCTTTGGTCACACTATGATTCTACCTGGAGAATGTAGTCCCGATAATACCCTTATACCAATGGTTTCTGAAGCAAATCTGCAAGTGAGCATTTCTTACATTCAGTTTTGGTTTTTCTTGTCCTATGCAGTAAGGTTCTGGAAAGGAACTGTTCTCTTATTTTTCGTAAAAACTTGCTATCACTTTTTTACATTTTGATTTCAGACTCAAATTGGAGTGCTGGGAGCTTTACTTGAGGATATTCATTGTAGGTATTCTTTAGCGTGTTCACGGTTAAGAGAACTTCTATCACCCCTTCTCCAAGCAGAGACTCCAAATGCGGCTCATATGTATTGTTATCTTCAACGGGCTCGTGATGTTGACCGTCAAATATCTTTCAACTTAGATAGCACAAATCAAAAAGTCTTTGCTGCGTATCAGGTTCGTTGGTTATTTTGTAATCATGATGTGTTCTTAATTGTTTGTCTTATTACTCCTTTATTTTGTCAAAGGACATATCATTTATCAACAAATTTGTATCTCTTTCCTTTTTTTTTTTTCAAAAGGAGTGTATAACGTTTCAACATCAATTAAACGTAGTTAGAAGTGTGATGGCACGTCTTGAGACAGCGTACAATCCAGGCAATGATCGCCTTGTCCAAGATTTCAACTGTCATCAGTATTTTGTGAAGGCATCAACTGATAAATTAAGAGTTCTTGGTGAAGGTCTTTTGGATATATTGCTGTACCTTGGATCCCTACCCTTTGTAAGTAGATGAAAGAAAAGCCGAATCAAGCCTACTCATATCATTTTTATTTTATTTTTCAAGTGAACATTGCATCTATTTAGTTCTATTGGTTTGTGTACTCATCATTCGACTATAATGTATTCCTTTTTCCTCTTTCCCTTTTACAGTACACTTTCTCATCTCCGGAGTTCACATGTTTGGATCGTTCAGTCTGTGAAAATCTCTTTTACTGGCTTTGTGTTGGTCAAGACACTCGAATGCAATTAGCTTCAGCTACTTTATTAGTGAGATTGTGTGGTTCTCAGCCGTGGTGGGGTCAATTTTTGGCAGAGTCTGTTGCTAACTTATTCAGTTCAAATAATAGTGCTGTTTTTCCTCAAGACAGGTAAACAATTATTTTATGACTATCTCGTTTTGCAGATTCCATGTACATTACAGAAATTTTGTTGTATTACTCACGTAATGCAGTTTTCATACAATGGAGATCATAAAGTAATCCATCACAAAACAAAGACTTAGTGACATACTCTTTGAAGATTCAAAAGTTCCCTCAACTTTTGGATAAAAATATCAAATACATGTGCAATATAAAATATGAAGTGTTCTCTATTTGTTTGTATTTTGTACAATTTTGACTTGTTTTATCTCTTCCAGAGTATTCATCATACTGGCGTATTTAGGCCGCAAATCTTTGACACTTCCATCAGCAAGAATGCCTGTACTTGAGGCAGTGTTAGGAATGTTAGGAAATTTGTTAGAGCCATTATGTTCTGGAAATGATAGTCAGCCTCTCCGGTCAAGTACAGATCTATCCCTTGTTGGCTGGGCCCTTCTCTTTGTGTCTCAATGTCTCGATATTGGATCGGTCTCTCGTGATGACGAAAGTGCTGATAAATCTCCCAATAAGGATCAAGGTGAGTTCTTTGAAAAGTCGTCTTCTTTTCCCTCCAGACATCATGAAATTGTTGTTTTTCCTACCTTCCACAACATGGCTTCAGAAATATGGACTGCTGTTTAGTTTTTCTAGTGTTGATACTTGTATTGCTGGCTAATAGTGCTCCTTTGTTTCCTCTGTCATCAGGCCAGCAAAACCGCTGGGATTTCATTCAAGGTGAAGTGGCGATGCAGAAAAGAGCAGCTGCTGGAGGGAGCCGTAATAGAGCGAATATCTTGCGCACTAAGCGCTTATTGGTGAAACAACAATTTGGGTCTATGCCTGATGCATTTGAAGCTATCAAGAAGCAGCAATTAAATCCGTATGATCCTGGTGATCTTAAGTTCCATGAATCGATCACCAAGGTAAAAATTTTCTTCATCTTTTTAGTCGATTTAGGTGTTTTTTCATCTCTTACTAATTAACTGCTTTCTTGTACAGTCGAAAATGAAGCCCCAGGAACAATACCTGAAAAAGGTTTTGAAGCACCCCGCTGCAGTTGTAAGTCTTAATCAAGATATACTGTTAGATTAAATAAAATGCATTTGCCAGTCATCCATAGAGTACAAAAACAACAACAAAAATCAAAAGTAAAATCTTTTCTTTCAGCATTTGAAGGACAACACAACATTTCGAGTGGTTGATGCGAGTAAACGAGGATGGGCTGGAGGGACTCGACGAAATGTTCCTGGAGCTAGTTCGAGCAGTGCTGGAGGAGAGGCTGACTGTGCATCAGAAAGTCGGGAGAACTCAATGCTACTGACTCTACCTCGTGCCCTTTGTCTTCCTGTGGCTAGGGGCTTGACTGCTCTTATTCTTCACATGGACTTCACATGCAACATTGACATGTTTTTGCTTGCATGTAAAGTTTTAGCCAGAATTATTTGGTGCTCAAGGCCTGCTCTTCCTTTGGGAGATGTTATGGCGAGCGATCAGTTGTTGAAACTAGTTCGCATGGCCGTGTGGCAAGATCCGCACCAATCATCTTGGGGTGGGCCGTGGGCCGCACATGCCATCACATGTCTGCTCCAAGACATCCTGGATGGGGTGAGGTCTGCTCCAATACTCACAAGTAGTCGGGAAGGCAGTCCATCGGAAGAGTCAAATGAAAGCAGGCAAGGTCCAAGTCAGTCCAACCAGGCACAGCGTGCCTCTTTTGAGAAACCGAGAGGAACTTCAGGTTAGTATCATGCCAGTTATTTGTTGAGACTAGCACTGTCTCATGGACACACCTCTGATATTTATGTGTTGACCTCCCCTGTGCAGGTACACCACCATCATCATCTGGTTCTTCAGCAAGCGCACCGGTAGCAACATCAAGCACATCATCGTCTCCACCAGCAGTGGAATGTGAAATGGCGGAGAGTGAAATGGCGACCAATGATGGTCCTATCGACATGATGTTGAGCCCGGGGGTTTCATTTTTGGAACCATCAACAAGCGCATTACACTACAGCCCTTCTCAAGCGTCTGCCACTTCTTCTTCATCAGCTTCAAAGAACAATTTCCCAGTGAAATTAAAAGCCACTACATCATGGGCCAAGGCAGTTGCTGGATCAGGCTCCTTTGCAGAATTACTTGATTATATTGCTGACAATGGCGGACCTGCATTGGATGGGACCGAGGATATGGTAGCTGAGGATTGTCCTGATGCTGCTGTCACACAACCTGGTGATTATCACTATTCTCAGATATATTGTTTGAAGCCCTCTCAAAGATTTGCAACTTGTTTTATAAACAAGCCTTCTCCAAGCCCATTAGAACTTTTTTCTGACTGTTTTTCTTCTTCTGTCTAGGTGTTTCAGGAACTGGGAAAGGAAATGGAATAGTGGCGCTGGAGTCGGATGATAGTGAGTTGGATGATTTCCTTGACGACATTTTGGAACATGGGCGTAATTTAATGAGAAAGGGGAACAGTTCTCGCACTGCCATTGTGGCCTCTTCTAAAGCAGGATGGTATGTCCCATTAGTTTTGATGCAAACTTTTTTTAAAATATAATTTTGTATCTTTTCTAGTTCATTCAATTTTATTAGATAGCAATATTGAAAAGTTTACGTTTTTTTTTTCCAGCATTTCGACAGCAATGGATGCAAGATTAGATTTCTCGGTTGATTGTCATGCCGAAGTTTCAATAAGGCGTCTAAGTATGCTGGGAGCTTACAATCTTCCACACAGTGTAAATGCAGTTTTCCCATCAGTGGGAGAAACAGATAAGTCATCAACAAGTACATCCCCTGGAGTCTGGCCACAACCTGAGAATGAGCCTACAGCAAGCCATAATATGCTCATTGCCTGCTTTGAGAAAATATTTTGTGAATTGCAGCTACAGGTAAAAATAACTTTGTGCAAATTCTTTTCTTTATGGTTTGGAGGTGATCCAGGGAACATTTATTTCTTCATATTATCCACACTGTTCCGATTCTGTGTCCGCTGTGCTCTCCGCGTTGCAAAACATTCCGCGGATCGCCTCCTGCATTTCAAGCACATCTGTAAAGCAAACATTTCTAAGCTCATGTTTTCTTAGTTTTGATGGATTTATCATTCATTTCTTGATTTCCTAGGGCTCATGGACTAGTTTAGAACAAGTCTTCCAGTTGTGGCTTACTCTCAACTCTGAAACAAACTTTGACTCCGGTATACATCAATTTGATCCATCATCATGTCCAACCATTGGACTCAGTCCTGAAGCTATTTCCAGCCTTCTTTCTGCTCTGATATGGTAAGAAATTGCTTCATATTGAGTGATTTTCACTGTTTTAGCAGTATACATCTATTTTGTTTCTGTAATTTTTCACAAAAGAAGGTTGTCTCTCAAAACTTTTTTGTCTGTCAACTTCAATGTTTTTTTTCTTGTGCGCGTTTATTTTTATTTTTATGGTTTTTAACTTCAGCCAACCAGAGATGTCGGTTCGAACGTGGTGCTTGGCCTTTCAGTGTTTGACCCAAGTATCTAACACATCAAGCTCTGATGCAGTAGCCCGGTGGGGGCCAAGAGCTGCTCAAGGCTTGACGCACATCATTTCATCGGACGCCCAATTTATAACTGTACTCCTGCGTTTCTTGTCAGGGTCTGGTATAAGCTCTCAAAATTCGGATGTAAGTTTTTGTTCCCTGTTTATCTCTTTTGTTTTCGTTTTGAACTTGTTCAGTTTATCTCAAATTGACTATGTGGGTCATGATTCAGGTTGGACCCACAGTTTGTGGAGCTATGCGCGATCTCTTGGTCAGGTTAATGGTCCGCACAGATTCCCGACCTATCCGTAGGGCATCTAAATGGATGTCCAACCAACTATTGCAGCTGGCTAATCAACTGATTGCACCTGGCGGTGCTATATCTGGCCACCGAGGTCCTCTTGATGCTCAGTTTGCTTTCTTCAATCTGTTGCTTGGATTTAACTTCACTATAAGTGGTGTTGATACCACTGTCACCATGAATTTCCTAGAATCTGTTGGTGAGTAATATTGTAGCCTGTCATTCTCTGTAACTGAAAGCAGGAAGACATCTTGCATTCAAGTTTTTGTATGAAAATTGTGTGTTGTTAATATTGCTTTTGAAGGAAATTTAATTTCTGATTATTGTTATTATTATTAGGTGTTTTGGTTCACACATTCATTATGACATCTGAAAAAGTTCGCCGCCGTAGTGTAACCGAAACTAATCAAAGTTCATCCATGTGCTTTGGAGGCCTACTGTCTCATGTAATTGGTGGGGAAGCGAAAGCTCTTAAAGGTTCATCATGGGATAATCTGTTGTGTTCTATTCTGAAATTGGCTTGCAGTATTGTACAGAACCCTTTGGTAAGTTAATTTAACTAAGTCTCTGTGGATATGCTGTCATTATGTTTCTTATCTTATTCCATCATTTGAAAGAAAATTTGACAATTGTTTTTTCATCACTCTTTAAATTTTTCGTTTTTTTTTAGAATGGTGAGGGGACTGCTTCAGAAAACATGGACACTGCTAGCTCTGTAATTACTGCCAATAGACCAGCTGACATGTGTCAAACTGATGAGCACAAAGCCAAGAACATTGGTAGTACAACCCAATCTCCTGCTCGTATTCCATGTGTAGCAGACACACGTGAGTTTGATTGAAAATTTTGACTTTGTGTCTGTCAATTTCTGAAATAATTTGAAAACTCACTGTTGCAACTGTTTGCCCACAGTGCTTCAACATCAGCTTACCATGGCACGTTTGCTCAGTGCCCTGGCAGGTTGTGTGGGCTCTCCTCTGGCTGTTTTGTTAGGAACAAGTGGGGAAAGGGATGCTAAAGAGCCTCGTGCCCTGTCAACAGCTTTGTCTGGAGAACCAGTCTCAGTTGGGGACGGGTTATTCCATCTTGTGCACTTGCTTTGCAAAAAAGTTTCATGTCCTCAGCTCCTCCTGCGTCCAATATTTGATTTTCTTGTCTCAGGTCAGTCATAGGACATTGTTTCTCCTTTTTATTTGAATTTTTGATTTTGCTTTACTAAGTCTTCTTGTCTTTGTCACAGTTCGTGAAGGTTCCTCTATTGTGCATGGTCAATCATCAGGTGTTCTTCAACTCTCAGAACCACTGCTATGGTTCATAATGAAAGCTTTAGACTCACACGATACTTTAAAACTTTTCAACAACATGGGAGGCATAAGGGTATGTTGTGGGCCATGTGTGAAATGTGATTGTTGGTTTTTAATGCATCATGCTTTTGTTAACATATTATATTTTATTCATGCTTTGTATTTTACTTTTAGGTGATATGTGAAAACCTTCTGCACTGTAGTCAAAAGCTCATAAGCTCACACCCAAGTCTGGTATCAGTCATAATGCAACATCTGAGTAGAGTTGCACCATCTAATTCAAACATCAACAAGAAAATTGCTACACCCCAGGAATCGTTTGAGGGGTTGCAGAACTTTGCTCCTTTAGGCACCATAAGTTCCAGCAGTCCTACTGCCCAACCAGCAGATGTTCTCATTCAATCATTTCCCTCTCACCGGAGGGCACGAACACCAGCTTGGTCGTATCATTTCTATCCCGATGAGCTTTATATGGACCTCACTCTTCGACTACCTTGTGCAGTTTTGTTGAAAGAGATTCAACTTCAACCACATTTAACATCGCTTGCAAGTAAGTTCTGAATCAAAGCTCTCAACAAGTATGTATGGAAGCCAAATGTTAATAATTCGCTTTTCTTTACAGCATGTCCATCTGCAGTGGGTCTTGAAGCATCGAAGGATGGTGCTTCACCACTTGTTCCATTATGTGCACCCTTGCCTACCAGTGGCATGACATTTGTTCGACTGACTCTGGACCGTCCTGAGGTTGTTACATGTGTGTTACTGCGTTTGTATCGGCCTCACGACTCCGCCAGCATTGGCCTGTCTCAAGTAAGACTTTTAGGCTCCACAACATTTGGAGAAACTGCCTACAGAGTTCTTAATTGGGATGTTCCAGAAGAGGAACATCTCACTAAAACCAGGTTAGATAAATTTTAACAGTTCTTGATGATACTTGATGATATGCCACATGAGTCATATTTTGAACAAAATTGTGAATTTTTGTTCATATTACAGTTTGGGTTGGTTACGTCTGCTCCATCATTGTCTTGTCGTTGTCAAGAAAAACCCAGATCTTAAAAATTCTGTTGTTGCCTCGGCTGCTGACTTGCCAGGGCTGTTAGATGCTTGTGCTGGATTGCTCCTAATACCTGCTCCAGCACCACCCCTGCTGACAACAGCCCTTGAAAATGTTTTACTCCATTTGGGACTGCACTCTCGAGAACTAGGACTGAAACTCATGCAGGTCAGTGAATTCATTTTCAGTTTACGTAGTACCTGAAGGATCTCATTTCCAATTACATTTAATTAGACACAACTGTTTGGTTTCAAAATTATTCAAGGCCATCAAACGATAATGATTTTTGTACTGCAGGACCTACTGCGGTCATCACTACACTCGCAACTGAGTATGTCACCACCCATGGGTGCTGACTCTGTGGTGGATCTCCTGTTTCTTTTGGGCACAGAAAGAGATGAACATTCTAGTGCTCGGGTGGGAACTATGCTGTCATGGTTGCAGGAGACAGCCTCCACAGCCCTCGAGCCACATCCCAGCACTTCAAAAAATGCCCTGTTTACTGCTAGCGATATGCCAGCCAGTGCTGCATGCATTCACAGTGTAGCAGCCGTTCTGTGGCGCCTGCAGACAATAGGAGCTGGTTATGACCTTGCAATGTTATTCACTCCTCAACTATTTGGTGATGTATATCAGTGGACTCGTCTCCTTCCTGTCAAGAGTGGAGTTAAGGCTGCTCTTGATGCTGTATTGTGCTCAATGAGCTATATCCAACCGGACTTGTTCCCATCACTTCTAAGAACAATTGGTGCTGTTGCTCCAAGTAGCAATGAAGACGCATGTGCATCTGATGACTCAAAAGATATGGATCATGATGAGGCAGGCCCTATGACAGATGACCGGAAGCAGGCTTTGGATGCTTGGTCTAGTAACATGCATCTTTCTGAAGGGCAGCTAATGACTATTGCTATGGTTTCACAATCACCTCCAGCTGTGGAACATTTGTTAGGCTCTGGATTACTGAGCTTCTTATCCACAAGTCTTTTGAATTTCTGCTTCCATGAGCAGGAGCAAGAGTACCATCCTCTAAAGAGTGGGCCGTCTACTTCTGTTCTCACTGATATTGATCAACCAGAAGATGATGATGGCCTTACTTCAGGTAAGCAAATTTGAAAAAAGATATGCTATTAGTTTTATATTTGTCATGTTTTGGAGGTTGTGTAACTTTATAGCATTATTTTACTTTACAGTCATAACTATGGCAAGCATTCTCAAACTCTTTGCTGAATTGTGCTACGAAGGACAACTTAGGAATTGGTTTGGATCCTCTGAAGGTTCAGTCTTTTGGCTTCCGTTGCTAAGACTGTTGTGTTACCGTAGTTCTAAGCAAACAAGTGGCCTGCAGCCTCAAAGCCAGGCCTTTGGAGAGTTGGAGACAGCTACTATTCAGTTCCTCACTAGGGTAACTAGTCTACATCCCCAAAATCATGAGCGACTTGCCACTGTACTCTGTGATGTCATTAGTCAGCAAGAAGCTCGCCATCACAGTAAGTTGAAAAATATTCAACTGTATTGAATTCAAAATGTGTTTAGTTTGTCTTATCTCCTTTTTTGCTCTTGTGCTTACTTATTATATTTTTTGTGGTCTACCAGATGTATCATTCCTCCATGGCATATCAGGCTTTGCGCGCCGATTGGTACTACAGCTTCTTCTTGAAAGTGAGAAAGTTCGTGTCTTAGTCAATTCAGAAGTTCCTTTGCAACGCCTTGATGGTGTGGGAAATGCAGTTGGATTGCGACATCCATGTCACGGAGTGGGTCACCGCAGTCAAGTTGTCATTGTCAGTCACTACACAACATGTGCGGAGCTCATAAAGCTGGTTGTGGGTTAGTACATCTTTAAGCGCAAGAATGAAATAAAAGTTAATATGTATTTTTTGATGATCAAACTACATTTAATTTCTTTCTCAGGAAGTAGCAATTTGGGACCACTCCTAGGTGAGAAGACTCAGTCTGAAGGAGGCAATACTGGTGCTGGAACAAGTGGTACGACCTCTAAAGGCACTATGAGACACTTCAAGGATCTTGACTATGCCACACTATGCTTTACCGATCCACTGTTTGCAGCAGGTGTTACAGCCAAAGACAAGAGATCCAAAGAGGCCAAAAATGCTGCAACGAGAGGGCCCTATGCTAAGAAAACTAGAATCAGTGGTGAGTATTCTCTGTTATGCGTTTGATCTTAAACTTATGAACATTATTATTCATCCACCCTCAAAAAAAATTACAACACCTAGGTACAACTTAACTTTTTAGTATTGTTGCATTAGGTCCAGAACTTACGCCTGTTTAAAATGTTTTTGACCTTTTAACAAGTGGTGACTTGCACTGCTTGGCTGCCTGTGAGCAGCAGTACGAACTTGCTGTTTATTTCAATGGTCATGTCATAAAAAATAGCAGCTTGTGATCAAATCATTGTTATAATTGTTTTCTCAGATTCAAGCGGCAGCAATCCATTGTCTGCGAGCTTGGGTTTGTCTCCGGAACGATGGCTTGAACAGCCTCAGCTGTTACCGGGTGTTTCACTACCTGGCTCGATGACTCTGGGGCAGATTCTTATGGCACTGCAGGATCGTGATGTCTCGGTGTGCTCCGCCAGCTTTGAAGTAACAGTGAGACAAAGCTCATCTCCACCAAAAGGTGAGAAACAGTCTCTGGCTTTCAAAATAAGGCATCTATTTAGACCTCTTTTTGATTTGCTATTTTTCTCCTTTCAGAAACCTTTGGAAGCAGTACTTTGACATCTTGCGACACTTTTGCTACTCCACTCGAGGTGTTTGCTAATCATGGGGGCTTGGCCCTCCTTGCTGAGCATTTACCATTAGTATATCCAGAGACCCTACGCTACAGCACTCAGGATAAACCTCAACCAACTGTCTCTTCACCTGATGCAATGGATGCCGATTGGGTCAAAGTAGATGGAACAAATATTGATCTTTATGAGGTAATGTTCACCTCTGATTTTCATTTATATAGCCAATCTGTGTATTAGTAACTACTAAATCCTTATTTTTCTATAATGTAGGAACTAGATGATTCATCTCTGCTTGTTGGATCTTCTTCACCACACACCACCCAGAGGTCATCTGGTACAAGCCTGGTTCCAACATCAGTTCCGCCACATTCTTTGGCAGCGTTCGGACTCTTTCTACGTCTTCCAGGCTATGCAGAAATATTACTTCGAGATCCTAAAAAGGCTCAGTGTATGTTGCGCTTAGCTTTGGGGGTCAGTGATGATGGAGAAGGAGGTAAATTGTTTTCGTATAAAGTAGTCTTTTTCATTCTTTCTCAACAACTATTAAATTGTAACTTACCTTATCTTACAGGAGATATATTAAGCTTACCATTAGCTTCAACACTACCAACTTTGCCATTCCAAATTCTCAAACAATTACTTGATGCTGCCCCTCTTCTCACTGATGATGGCGAATTATTGCGCCGCACTGCTATGGAAACTGGAGCTATCCATCTCCTACTTGCATGTTTGTCAGTTTTCACCCACCAAAATCAAGATATTCATCTGCCTGGGGTGCAGCATGAATTAGTAATTGCTGCTACAAAAGCTGGAAATGGTCAGGAAACAAAATCAACAAAATCAGATGATAAGTCTCAACTTTATTGGGCGAAAGGCACTGGTTTTGGAACTGGTAGCACAGCTCAGTGTTGGAATGTTGAACAAGCACTGATGCGTCAGAGAAGTGAGGAAGAACATGTGACTGTTTTGTTGCAAGCTATTTCCAGTTTCATAAACCCTCGGGATGTTATTCCTCAACGGTTTCACGAACCTTTGAGTGACTCTGATTCAGACAGCGAAGCCACAAGGCTTCCCCAGGCACGTCTTCCTCCGCAGTTGTCACCACTCCTGCAAAAATCGTGTTTGTTGCCAGCTGTTTGTTCGTACCTCCGTAATGACTCAGGTTAGTTATTGAATTTTGTTCTTTATCAATACTGCCTTTACACTCTTCTGTCCTATAAAATGAATTTTATTTTTATCTCTAGTTTTGGACATGGCTCGTCATATACCACTGTATCGAGCAGTTCTCCAAGTATTACGTGCTCTGGCAGTCTGCCCACATTTAGTTTCTCTGCTATTGCCTTCTGATCGTCGTTACAACCGACCTGGAGCCTCATCTAGCAGGGGTAGTGGCAGTGATTCACTCTCTGCTATTGCTTTGCTTTCTAAGATGAAGAGTTGTGTCGATACTTACGCTTCCCGGTTGAGACTAAACAGATCAAAGGGTAGCCGCAAATCTAGCTCTAATGGAGGACCCACATCAAGATTACCAAATAAATTTTCGGATGACTGGGAGCAAGATGAAGGGCTGGCTCAGCTTATTGCTGATATTCAACATACTGCAAGCATGGTTCAGGTCTGTTGAGAATTGATGATATCTTTCAGTTATTTTTAAAAGATTTTTTCCCGACATATTTAGTTTTTTGTCGTGTTTGTGTATGTGTATAATTAATTTTTTTTATTCATTTCTCCGTGATTAGATTGCAACAGATCGGTTAGTACAAGATGATGACTTGGATGGAAGCCGTGGTTCGGCTTCAGCAGGCAGCTCATCCGTCATAGAACACCCAATCAAACGAAGTCTGGAAGAACGGTACTTAGAAGTAATGCAGAAGCTGCAATTTGACACATTTGAAATGATTACTGAAAATACTGATGGTGGTATTCAATTCGCTGTATCATATCACTTTGAGTCAAATCTACGGTCTGCTGGAGAGCGAAGTCATCCAGCTCGTGTAAAACGACTAGCACAGGAAACTGTAACATTGTCCACCTCCCTTCCACTTTCATATAGCAGTTCTGTGTATGTGAGATGTGATGCAGATCGACTTGATATAATGAAGGTATTTAGCAAATCACTCCTAAAATGCAGTTTACTTGATGCATGCTTTTTTATTGCTGTTTACTTTCACCATTTCTTTCCTTTAATTCCTCCACTCTACCTTTCTTAGGTGCTAATAACAGGTCCTGCAGAGACACCTTATGCAAATGGATGCTTCGAATTTGATGTTTATTTTCCTCCTGACTATCCAAATTCTCCAATGCTTATAAACATGGAAACCACTGGCCACCACACTATTCGATTCAACCCTAATTTGTACAATGATGGGAAAGTCTGCTTAAGTGTGCTGAACACCTGGCATGGTCGACCTGAAGAGAAATGGAATGCCCAGACTTCAAGTTTCCTTCAAGTAAGACCATTTGGTTAACCTGTCCCAGTTTTCTCTTTTTCTACATAATTTATCTGCTAAAAACCAAAGTGTTAAAAAGTGTGACTAAAGAAGTTTGTTTTCTCTCAAGGTTTTAGTCTCAATCCAATCCTTAATATTGGTTCCTGAACCTTACTTCAATGAACCGGGCTATGAACGATCACGTGGCACACCTTCCGGCAATCAAAGTTCGAGAGAGTACAATGCTAATATCTGCCAGGCATCTGTAAAATGGGCAATGCTTGAACAAGTGAGAAATCCTTGTCCATGCTTCAAAGAGGTAATTTTATATTTTTTCTGTCTTGAGATCTGAAATTTTCAAGCATGTTCTTTTTTCTCTTCACACATATTTAGTTGTTTTATCCAACTATGATTTTGCTTCTTGCAGGTAATACACACACATTTTTGGTTCAAGAAACATGAGATTATAAAGCAAGTCGAACAATGGATAGCAGATATGGAAAATCAAGGAAATGACCGTCGCAATGGGCGAACCATTTCACTAAATACCATGGCTCTAAAGGTTAGTAACAGTTAATGCATATTTTATCCTTTTCTTTCTGTGCGTAGATGTGCGTGTTCAAATCATACCCAAATAAATACAGCTGCTCATTTTGTTTTTGTTTGTGGTTTCAGCGTCACTTTGAACAATTGAGAGAGGAGCTAAATAAACTAAAACCTCCTCCAGGACTAGAGGACTTAGCAGAACAGTTCGAGGCTGAAAATGAGGCAACATCTACCGCCTGTTCGTCTTCAGGAATCCCAGCCGCTGCTAATCAGTCGCCGAATCCTGTTCCTGTTGCAGGACCTTCTCAACCTGCTGTGCTTCCAGAACCTTTTGAACACAGTGATGTCGATACTGACATGGAGATGGAAAAGATTGTGTCCAAAGTTTGTGAGTGAATGTCCATGTATGGACTTTTACCCGTAGATGTTAGACATTCAATGTAATGGGCATATGATGCTGAAGCATTACATCTTAAATGAACCCACGGTTTTCTTTCGTAAGGAAGGAAATAATAACTGTGTGCTGTGAGTACTTGTTGATCAGAACCAGACCATGAGTGATAATTGAGTGATATCTTGTTTCTATTGAAATGATTTGCATTTATTGTTGTAATTTATGGACCCGTTCAAATCAATTGATTTACTCCAAAGAATGTTTGATCATTATGATTGCAAAATTATTTGTATCATTGTATTGAATGTAAAGTATTTAGCCGGCTGTGATGTTGGCATTAGCTAGCTCCCACTTGTTATTCATTTTTACACAAAGACAAGAAGCTGATGTGGTTGTACATGCAACTATGTAATAGCTTCTATAGATAATTTTGTTATAAGCATCAAGTAAGTGGTTGAACTCAAAAACTTTTATGTTTCACTTAAGTTTCCATCGTTTTTCTTTTCTTTTATTTAATGGTGATCGCTGTTTTAATGACATTTTTGTGTATTTATTTACTTGTGACTGTGCGTTTCAGTGTGCATTTCTATTGTTACAAGTGTATGGAAGGCGAAATTGAGGACTAAAATATACATTTATATATATACAGCATCAATTTAAGTATGTGTATGTATAAATATTCATAGATAGATAGCTGAACTTCTTTGTAAATATTTGTGTGCTTTTGCATAACACATTAGTGGAGGGTGTCAAGTCATTCATAGTCATCACCTTTTTAAATGTGGTTAACGCAGTGATGCAGTGTCAATCTAGCTTCAATTTTTTTTATGACATCTGTGTATTTGCAAAGCTTTTGTGAAATAATCCATCCAAATAACATTAGCACACACATGCATTAATTGTAAATATGTACTGTACTGTTGAACATTTGTAAATATTTTTATGGTGGTTCATTGGTGTATCCATCAAGTTATTTATGTCTAGATGAATATATTCAACAAATTGTCAAAGTTTCTATATTTCTGTCCATTTATATTATCAAGTGACTGTGAAAGCACTGTTCAACTAACTGATTTACTGATTGCTTCAGGTAAACGAAAGATGATTTCTATTGTGTGATGTTTCCTTTCAGTGGTGGATTTAACTGCATTCAAAGTCCTATTCTGTATGTCATTCAAAATGTCCTGTGATCACTACCGACAGTGAGTGTTTTCGTTTCTCGTTTGTTTTCTGTTTTTCTTTCTTATGTAATTGAAATGTCATTTTTAAGTGTGGTTTAAAGAGGACCATTGAGGAAAGTCTTATCTCAAAATCCAATACTTCATATCACTTATGCCTATTGACAGATCATGGGACAGTACTGATTATTGCTTGTATTCTGTTTGCGGTATGTGTTATGTGGTGTCTTTCAACAAGTTAATTTGATTTGGGGTTTATCAAAATTAAATATTTTGTACGTTTCATCTGTAATTTGCTAGCTCAGAATGAAGCTAGGACGCCTGTTGTGTGCAATTATCCCTTTAAATTTACAAATACTGGTATATCTGGCATCTTTTGATGAACAATAAATCAGTGCAGTAATTTTTAAAAGACTTGTTTTATTTTTTTCCTATCTTTTTCAACGGTTTAACAATTTGACTCTCCTACAATATCTTGGCAGCACATATTATAGTGCAAAACCAATCAAACCTGGATTATGTCA
>CABIKL010000157.1:0-29524 GCA_902196195.1 Aptinothrips rufus | reverse complement strand
CCTCCTTTTTTTTTTTCTTTTCTTTTTTTTTGTGAGAAAGGTGAAACAATTTCTTAGGTTTGACTGATTGGTTGGGTGAATTATTTTCTTCCACAGTATTTGTTTACTGTTTTAAGACTGTTTGAAATTTGTTTCACAATTTCATTCCTCAGAATTTTTTAACAGATTGTTCTTCTGTAATTGTATTTTAACACCTACCTCCTCCGGATTGTACCGTGAGAAGTATGATTTTATGTGGTACATCTATGTGATACATGTAATAATTTGTTCCTGCCTTTACCCCAAGACTGGTAATTGTTATAGTAGAGTTGTTGAGTCTACTTTAATTCATGGTTACAAACTTATCCTCTGTTACAATTTACAAAGGTCTGTTCTCTAGTTGATTGCATATCTGTTATTTTGACATGCAATGAAGGCTACTTGAGTCATTATTATATACATGCTAGTGACAAGTATTTAATTATTCCTTCCATCCTAAGTCTGCTCTCTGTGTGATGAATGATGTGTTTACATTTTTATTATTATTTTAAAACTAGATTGTGTCCAGAAAGCCGCAACATGTGGTGTAGTGTAGATAAGGCTGATTATAAATGCATATCTGTACTTAAATGAAAGTATGTATTATCCAATGGAAAGAGGGGTTCATAGCATAATGCTTTGGTGAACACAAAGTTGTTTTATGTGATTAAAGTTTGCCACAGTATTCTGCCATCTTCCTTTAGACTCATCTGAAAATGTTACTTGTTTTTAATCTACTTGTTTTAATCTTTATTTGCGTTTATGCCTTTGGAATTCCAAATCAATAGCATAATCGGACATAAGGAAATGCAAGTGTCACATCTGTGATCTGCCTTTTTTATTCTTAAATTTGGCAGACGTGTGGTAATGAATTCATTATGTATGCTTACACAATTCTGACAGAAGAATGTGTAACAAGATTCAGAAAGAATTTTTTTATTATTTTGTATCTGCGGGATATACTATTATTTATAAACTTCAGCTTGGTACAGTATTTTGTGTTTGTGATATAAAAAAAAAAATCGGGTGCCAAAATAAAATTGTATCAAGTTGCATTAAGTTTTCTTTATTGCCTATCCAGTCCTCTTGCAAAATAGGCTTTGATACAGTTACTGTTGTGCTCGAGCGTTTGTGCACATGTGTAGCTGCCTCCTGTTGCTGTAGTAGCGTTAGTCATCACCATGAAATTACGGACGGTCGTCGTTTTGTTATGGCACACATATAATGGACCGTACTTTTTGAGCACGGTAGGATTCTGTGATTTGCAGAATTATACTCAAAATTACTTTTGAAAGAAAGCGGTCTGCCGCTCTGCGCAGACGCAATTGAGACCGTAGCAGAGAACTCTGGTGGTCGACTCTCTAAGTATAACTTCGACGGGGAGCCATTTCTGTGAAAAGATAGCAGTTTCAAACAAGTCTACTGACGCTCTTCCCGTTTTAGAGTCGGAAATGGTTCAACTTTAAGGATTTGTGGCCCATTTTTTCTAGTCTTGGGTACTCTGAAGAGTTCTGTCGCAAACCTGGAGCATTTGCCGCCATTTTTCCGAAATGGATGGTGATCAGACATCGGTTCGAGTCGTGATACCGGACATTTCCGAACAGCTAACGAACAAGTCCGATGAACGCGGTTCTCTGGCCTCCGAAGATCACCCAAACTCCGTTTCTGTTACTCAAGTGACGGTACCGGTGTCATCAGTGCCCGTGTCTCTGCCGGTGGGTTCATTGATTGGAGTTTCGAGCTCTGGGACCTTCAATGTCATCACATCGGATCAATTGCAGGTGAATTGGAAGAATCCAAGATGGCTTTCTAACTACCTCTCTGAAGCTGTAGCTTCATGCACCTCTTACCACTTGTACTTTATTACTGGCTGCCTTTCATTCCTCTTTTCTCTTCAACAACCAGAGAACTTGTTATTGTTATGATTTGACACGTTTTCTGTATTGTTCTCTTACTGCATCTCCATTAACTGAGGAAATGTCTCTTGACTTGCTTACATTTGTTTATGTGGACTGTGTAGCTCTTTGCCCTAGCTGAATATTTGGGTTGTTCTCAGCAACACTTGTTCTGACCAGTATGAGCTGTGATATTCGTTTAGTACTAACGCTAATTTTCTGACTTTTGACAGATGAGTCAGTCTTCTCTAATTTCCATTAGCTTGTTCGACAGCATTCCAAATAACTGGTTTCACCATTCTTAATTCCTGTGATAGTTTACTTTTCACTGGTATGGAATGGTAACTTCTTTCATTTATTGTCTCCCTCCTAATTGTATCTCTTGATACTGTGAGGAAAACCCATTCATGATTTGAATTGGTTATTGGTTGTGGAATCGTTCCAGTATCGTTGATTCATTGTATTTCTCTCCTTATGCTATCTTAGAAACAGTTGAAAAGATTTTAGTGAAATACTTGATGTCAAAACAATCTGATTTTTATTCCTTTCACTATTTCAGCTGAATTTTTCGATATTTAGAGTCTTATTTGTTTTTTATTTTATTTTCCTTTTAACTTACAGCTTGCTGGTTCAGGGAATGTAAAGCAAGTTCTCTGTGGTACACTCATCTGTGAGGCTGAATCAGAACCAGAGAAAGAAGATGATTCGTCAAGAGCATGGGTTCGTTTTTTTCTTTCAACATTAGTGTTGTGCCATAAATGAATAGTTTTAATTCAGATTAAATGACAGGAAACCATGTTCTCTTTTTAGAATGGTGATTCTAAAAGTGCAACCGATGTTATCATTCAAGATGATGGGGACCAGACAGATCCTTCAGAGACTCCAAATACTTCACAGTCATGGACAGAATCTGTCAATATGCCAGTTTTACCTGTTAGATGCAAGGTAACATTGAATTACTTTCATCTTAAATTTTATATGCTTACAGATTTTAATGTGTGTAAACAAAATTTTGTTTTATAGAATACCAATGCAGATCTTCATAAAAACAAGTTTGGTTCTGGAGGTCGAGGTAGGTGTATCAAACTGGGCACACAGTGGTACACACCAAGTGAGTTTGAAGCGGTTTGTGGAAGAGCATCAAGTAAAGACTGGAAACGAAGTATTAGGTGAGAATGTTTTACAACTTGTTACGCCATGTGGTATCACGAAAGCAATTTGTTGTTGGTCAAAAACATTTTTTAGGATTGATTCCAGATTTGGTGGCCGGAGTCTCCTGACTTTGATAGATGAGGGCGTTTTAACACCTCATGCTACCAGCTGCACCTGTGCTGCTTGTTGTGACGACGAGACTGCTGTATGTATGAGTTCAACTTAAAAAGAACATGTAATACTTTCTCGCCCCTTCTCTTCTCTCTCTCTTCTTTTGAGACTAAATAATACGTACTTGCCCCAATAATGTGAGAATAATTGCAAATTTATTTAATTTTTTACTTCCTGCATTGATTGATTACAACTTAAGCAATCACCTTGTCCAGATCCAAAGTCAATTAATTCAATTAAATTTGAGTTGTAAGCTTATTTCTGTATTAGAATGATGAAAATGCCTTAGGAGAACATGAAATTCCAATTGAATAGTTATTTATTAATTCTTGTTGTGTTTTTTTTTTCAGACTGGTCCTGTGAGATTATTCACACCTTACAAAAGAAGAAGACGCAGGGAGGGTGAGGAACATGGTAGAAGTCATAAAAGGAAGCGGGCAGCAACCATTGATAGCACTGGAGAAGAAAGTGATGAGGGAGGAGGTGAGACTCCACCTAAGGATTCATCAAACCGCACACTCAGCTCACATTTTGGTAATTCACTAATGTGCTCTGTTGCATGAGTGTACGGTGTGTATGATCTCTCAGTATTTGCGGACATTGTCTTGGCCTGATTGACGCAGCAAATTCTTTTCTTTACTGGGTGATGAGATATCTTTTATTTTCACTGAAATGTGAACAAAAAACAATTTACATTGATTTTTAAATTCTAAGTGCATGTTTGTTCTTCATTCAATTCTTTTTCCTCCTTTGTCATTCTGCAATTCTGGGTGATTAGTAGCTGACAATTCATCTATTTTAATTTAGTAGACTTTAATATAATACAGAACATGCATCCATTTCAGGCTTTTACACCTTTTGTTGGCATGATTAATTTTATTTTGTTAGATAGTAACACCCTCTATTGCTTACCATACTGAAATTCCCCCTTTTCAGATACTATTATATCAGATGCTATCATGGATGAGAAGGATTCTTCATGGCAGAGTAATCAGTTCAATGCCTCTGTGTCAAGTACATCCGGAGCTCAGACATCACAAGCAGTAACTGTAATGGCTCCTACTATGCTCTCAAGTCAGGCAGGTGTTGAGCACCTGCAGCCTGGTCAAGAGTACCAAGTTGTAGCACAGGGGCATCAAGTGTCACTGCAGCAATCGCAATCCCGGGCTCAGCCTGCCCAGTCATCATCAGATGCATTCCATAGACTAGACGAGGTACTTTATCCCCCATTCTTGTGGCATCATTTCATGATCTGTTTCAGTAGTAGTAGCTCTTCTTAAGATAGTGCTAGTTGGATCAAAACATGCACCAACTATTTTTGCTTCTTTTTAGATTGCTAATAAAATGCAAAAATTGACAAACCAATTTCGAAAAGCTATTGATGAGGCTCGTGACTTGTGTCGGTTAGAAAAAGAACAAATAACAAGAGATAATCAAGCTGTAATTGACACTCAAGTTGCAAGGTATGCCTGTTCCGCTTTTCCCTTCGAATTTTTATGATTATATGCCATGCTCAATGTGTTTCTTATTGTTTTCTGTACTTTACTTTTATTCTAGAGCTGTTTTTGAGTCTCGAGGTGGTTTGCCCGTTGTCGTTGATCCCATTGAAGCAGTTGGTCTTGAACCAACAACTGGTGCTCCAAGTGCTGAGAGTAATTCTGACACTAAAAAGGTAAATAGCTTATACTTCCTCAACTAATCAAACACATATAAACTCATAAGTCTATCTTTTTATCGATGTTAAAGCATTGCAGGTGTAATGATGTGTATACTTTTTCAGTGTGCCAATTGCAACAGAGAAGCATATGCAGAATGTTCATTATGCCGAAGAACCCCATACTGTTCTACATTTTGTCAACGCAAGGATTGGGCAGGTCACCAAGTTGAGTGTGTTCGAACAGCGAGTGCTGACCAAAATGGAGGACAAATAATGCTTATTGTTGAAAGTTCGGAGCAAGTGTTAGGCCACAGTGATTGAGGTTTACCAAACACCCAGTCTTCGCCAGGCCATTTGGGGAGGCAAGTTGTGTTTGAGGGTGCACCTTTGCCCACAGCTTCGCTAGGCTGGGTGTATGTGCAGGAACATAAGGACTTCTATGATGCCAAAAGGTGATAAACAATATTCTTGTTTCACCATTGCAGAGCAGCACATGATTGTAAGGTTTCTAAATTGTACCCACCAATTCATTCAACCTATTAAAGTAGTTAGAGCGAATTGGGCGTCACGGTTAAGTGTGCATTTTTTTGGTCTTAATCAATTCATGTCAGTATTCTAAACAACTTTTGTTCGTAGGTGAAAGGGCCCTTCCTGAGTCCGTTTTCGAGAAATGCAAAGTAGCGAATTCAACATGGGCTCTTATGGAGATGCATTTCTATACTCCATGCTCTTAGGTCGCGCGCGGAGTATAGAAATATCTCTCCATAAGAGCCCATGTTAAATTTGCTACTTTGCATGTGTTTTTCTTGAAAACGGACTCAGGAAGGGCCCTTTCACCTAAGAACAAAAGTTGTTTCGAATACCGGTATAAATTGATTCAGACCACAAAAAGGCAAACTTAACTGTGACGCCCAATTCGCTCTAACTACTTGAAGTACATGTTAAGGAAAACTTCATGTGCGAGTTGAATTGCTGCCGTGAAACATGCTCATCAGGTTGTATGGCTGTGCTAAGTTGGGGAATTTAGACTGAATGTGATCATGAAAATTGTTGCTGATCTGAGTTTGGATGAATGCTCAATGTATTTTAACCATCATTGCAGTTGGTGTTGTTGATGTATGTTGCCTCCTTGTCTCATTAGAAGCTCCAAAGTTTTTATCTACAGAGGCTTTTCTCTTACTTTATCTTTTGTGCGTTTTGGTACATAAGTCACATATTATCAAAATTATGCTGAACACTCTGTCACTCTTGTTTAATGTTCATCATATTTAAAAAATATGTTGACACATGCCGTTGTAGCTTAAGTCAATTGTCTCTTATGCAACAGTTGATCAGGCTCTTTTATTGCCTGTCCTAAAGTCATGAAATTGTCCTTCTGTCAGTACAAGGTGACTTGATTGGGAAGCTCCAAATTTGTTTGCTATAACTTACTCATGAAGTATGAAATTATTTCTTTTTGCCATTGAACTTTTATAAGTTTTCTAATGATCTCTGACTATTGAGTAGATATTTCTGAAGTTGATCCCCTAGAACTGTTTGTTAATGAACCAAATGAAAACGAAAAAATGAACCTTTAATGATTTTTTTTTTTTTTAATTGACTGTTTTATTTTACTGAACAATGTAACCTTGAGTTGAAGTGGGAACAAGGATTCCACTACTCTTAAGACCCTTGTTTTACTTCCATCTTGATTTATTTATTGAATAAACAGGTATATCTTCAATCTAATGTTTAACTTTTTAGAAAACTTTCTAATCTTCCTTCATTACAATTCTGATGTTCTTCATAGTGTTGGATGATGCATGAGAGTTACGAGCGTCGCATACAGAGCATGGAGTTAATTTCCCATATAATGCGCCTCATAGAATCAATAACTTCTTTCAAATGCTTGTTTTTTAAGAGTACTTGCTGAAATGAAAGGTATGTTCACTGTAATTCTAGAAAACTAAGGAAGAAGAATATGCTGTAAAGGTGTGACACGAACCTCCATAATTTCTCGTCTCTCCTCACAGGCCATTCGATAGGATTCAGACATTTTTCTCTCATCTGCTTTTTGATCCCACTCTTCTTTCAGAGGAATAAGACTCTACAATAAGGTAAAATAAACACAAACTCATATGTCCTCAAATGCATACACAGTTTTAAATATATAGTAAGAAAATAAGTCGAAGGTCATACAAAACTCTTGTTCTTACTTCAATATGCATGTACTCCATTCCTTGAAGTTGAGCATTTTCATTACAACGGTGATAGATCATTCCTAACCGTTTAAAATTATTACGGATGTTGGATAAGAGTTCTTGAATTTTTACTTTTCTTTCATTACATATAGTGACTGCTTGAGGGGTACCATTTGGTGGCTGAAAAGATAAGATGATAAGTTAGAAGCTGGAGATATGACAAGAAAGTTAAACATTAAGACAAACAGACATCGAGTCGTACCTGGAGAGTCTTCAAAAGGGTAAAGACTTCAGTTATTCTAGAAACAATTTCTTGCACCACTTCTAGTCCATAACGACATAGAGCTGCAGTGTTTATTTCTTGTTTCTGAACAGGAGCCGGAGCACCTGATTGGTTTTGCTCCTGACCAGAGGCTGCCACTGCAGTTGCTCCACTGCCAGTTACGTGGTTTCCACTGGGTTGAGATGTCTGACCCGCACCTGACTGAACTTGCTGTTGTCCTTGTGGCGACACTCCTGGACCAACCTGATGAAGCAAGTTCTTGATATTACAGAACTAGAGAGAGAGCTCAATATGTACGGTCAGTACTCTGCCACAGTGGTCTAAGCTGAGGCTGTGAATTACTGGACCATTAATTACATACAAATAAAAATATCCTCAGGGGGAAACTTGCTCACCTTAACTTGCTGTTGCATTTGTACTGACATTTGTGGGTTCTGTTGTTGCATTGTAGGGATTGACGGGGGCACAGCATTACTCATATTATAGGAGTGAGGACTAACCATAGCTGGAAAAATAACAACATGTATTACACAAAATATTTGAATATATTACAACCAAAATTGATTTTTTGATTCAGATCTTATAGCACGTACCTTGAGGCGATGTCCCCATCATATTATTCATTTGAGGTCCACCAACAAATTGTGAACGCATTGGATGGTTAGCATTTTGTTGAGAAATAGGGAAGTTTCCCGGAAAGTTGTGCGGAGGTCCAGACATGATTACCTAGACATAGTAAGTCAAAAATATAAGCAGCTCTGTAGGAAAAGGAAACATTAAATGCCACTGAAATGCTTACCTTGCTCTGCAATCGTGAACTTGCATATGCTTAGTAAATTGGCATGTCATAAAAAAAAAAAAGTAACAGTAAAAATCTCAAGTTTTCTACACATTACTTTTTACACCAAATGAAAAAGTCTCAATATGGGGAAATGATAGTCAAAAAGGTCGGAGCAAACTTTGACAGACGGACCACGGATCATAACCCTATAACGCTTTCAAAACATTTCTGAATTTGTGCATCCCCACCAATCCCCACCCCTCTCCTTACGTTTTCCTACGTATAGCATCTCCTTTCCTTATTTGCAGGAAGTCTTTCCAGCCGACCATCTGTGACCGACCGAAATGTAGTTGAGTTGAATGTAGGTGCTCTCTTGTTTACGGCAACTTGGAAACTTTGGTAATGTTGATAACAGAAATTTCTAATCTTTACATGAGAGTAATATCTTAGAGCAAGTACAGCTTTTACAACCAATTTCTGTGAATTACTAGTAAGAAACGACATCATTGGTCTTTAGTTTACCCTTAGCCCGTTATCTTAAAAGCATGAAATCTCGTGTAACCTGAGTCCCATCGCACTTAGTTTTGACGTGAGGAATGCAGCTATTTTCTCCTTTAATGACCAACATTTCGCGGAGATTCAAAGTGTTTTGAGGACCGGACCATCGCTCTAGTTGTTTTTTGTTCGAAACAGTGAAGTAGGCTTTCTATGTCGTTCGATCTCTCACGTTACCATCAAGCGTTGTTTTTAGGCTCGCGAGTTTGTTTGTCTGGAGACTTGAACTAGCGGTCACCTGACGGATCATTTGCTTTTAGTGATTTAATCTTAAATAAGTATCCACTGATTTTTATTTCCTCTGGAGACCATTTCCTTGATTTATTATTGTCCAGAAGTTACTGTTCAGATTTTCTTTAGGTTATTGGGTACGAAGATGTACGTGTCAGGAACGACTTTCACAGTCCAATGTTTCTTATTTCCCCAATTTTCTCGATGTATCTGGAGTGGTTGATGAGGGCAGTTTTGTGAAAATCTCATAGCCTAAAGCTGATATCAGACTTCACTTCTTTGAATGACGACCCTTGTCTCATTATACAAGCTTTAAGTTCGCTGTTGCTTTCAAGATAGTTATTTAGACGCATGTTATAATCACCATCTAATGAATAATTTGGTGCTATAAATTGTGATGCAATCGGCTGACATGGTACATCACAAGTAAGCCTTGCTTTTCTTGCAAACTCCCAATGGTTATTTAACCATCAAATTTTTTGAGACACAGACGTTTAACTCAACTTAAACAGTAATAGAACTTACAGGTTTCAATCAAGAATTGAGAATTTAGGGCATATTGAAGCACAGGCAAGAGAATAATTCCAAGTAGTGAATGTCTGTTTGTTTTTGTATCAGTAAGGTTACAGAGGGTGGGGTGGTTTCCTGAAAGGAAGGTTCAGGAAAGTCTCTCATTTCTCTTTTATTTTCTTCTTACCGTCAGTACATGTTTAGTGGATCTACAATTTGCGGACAATTTGCCTTTCCAGAGTTGTTTTGCATGTCAACTTATAGATGTCAACATTGATTTTGTGATAACTTGTGGTGTGGGAATTCCCTCTGACTCTGCATTGTCTTGCTTGTTTTCAGACTGTATTTACGCTGAGAAGTGCTGAAGCCATGGTAAGTCTACCCGGGATAGTCATGTGACTGTGTTCTATCTGTTTTGCCTGTATTTCAGTGAAAATTGGTATTAAGAAATAAATTAGTGATATACATGCTCAACAAGTACAGTCACAGTATATGTACATCTAAAATGGAAGAGCATTTTTTCTTATCACTTTGTATCATTAATAAAATCACATCATTCCAGGCTGAAACTTCATGTTCTGATTCGGATCTTGACAGATGTGCTGGTCTCAAGAATGGGAAAGATCTTCAAGTAAGTAACAAGAGAATCAATTTTCATTGCAACTGACAACTGTATTTCAGCTTTAAAATTGGAGTGCTTTCTTTCAATTTTTTAGAGAGAGAATCTTGTTGCTGGCTCTTCTGCTCTGTTGAATAGTGCTTATCTGGAAGCAGCACAAAAGTTTAAAGCTGTATTAGAGAAGATGAGCAGCAAATCAAATCAAGTATATTTTTTCTTTTTCTTCACATCATTCTTGAATTATGTGATCTTCGGTCATATGCATTGAAAATTCTAATTTTTGTCTTTTAGAAAATACCCATTGGTCAACTGATCATCAGATATGCTCTATGTGTGGCATGGATCAACTGCGGTGATTACATGCATATTGCGCAAGCTGCTGAAAGTTTGTTTGAGTTAATAAATTCTGGCTACGCAAGTAAACTTCCTGCTTTATATCTTGCTTTAGCAAGGGCTTATTTTGCATTGAACAGGTTTGTGCTGACTTTCATGAATCAGTTATATTTTTCTTGCTTTTCATTTTATGATTATATTCAAGAAGTATGAATAATCTTTTTACTATTTCCAATGCTAGGTTCAAAAAGTCCTCAGAGTTTATTGAGAAAGGGTTGAAGGCCATTCAGTCTAATTCGAAAATTAAGCAACACTCTTGGCCTGGACTTACCACTATGATTGAAGAAACTGGAAAAGATGTGTTACAGGTCAGTAAGTTTGTCCTGAGTTAACTTATTTAATTCCCTGATCTGTTTCTGATTATGGCCACATAGCTTAATGCTGACATTCACCCAATGCATTCAGTGCTGCTGCAATGAATTACAACATGTTTCTGTTCTTGAATGCTCTCATTATTTTGCTTTCTCATTTTTCTACAAAACTTTTTAGAAAGAATTACTTAATCTTCAAAAGAGCTGTAACAAACATGGTCAGCCTGATGCTCTTTGCAATTATGACAAATGTTTAGAATTTAGCAGTCATGTTCTTCCGTCACGGGAAATATATTTTACGTAAGTTACCTTCACAAATTTACTTTATTCTATTATTTCTATCATAAATTTACATCTAATGTATTTTTTTATGTGTAATTAAAGTTGCCTTTTTTTTCTCTCTCTTTTATTTTTTAGGGACCCCGATTTTCATCCATTTTTGTATTTAAGATGCGAAGCTGATTGCAAATTTGCTTACCATAATGCTTGCTGGGAACATCTTAAACATTTGAATCACAATTTGGAAGAACCTAAGGTCGGTCTTGTGTATTTCTGGGTGTTTTGTTATACATTCAACCAAATAAATAGTTATCTGATGATTCGTGATTACTTAATGATCTACATGATTTTTCTTTCAGGATTTACTCAATATACCGTGTTCTACTGATAAATGTAAATCCAACGATATCGTTTCTTCCAAAATTATTGAAGTTTTGCTAATTGGCCCAGATAAATTTGATAAACCCTTAAAATGTTGGTCCCATATTCATTGTTATCGGGGGGATGATAAGTCTTCTAAATCCAGGTTAGTGTTTCATCCCATGCTGTGAAATTTCCTGTTTAAATTTTATGTTCTATGAAAACACTTCAATAAATGCTTTGGGCACATTTTTTTCTTCCAGTAATCTATCAGATAATAGGACGTTATTTGATAAAATTGATTATGCGTCTGCTTCAGAATCATCCAGTGGACCTTCAGATAAGGTAGAGTTATGTCACTCAGTCATCTGAATTCAATCAGTGTTTTACCGACCTGGGTTTTTCATATTTATCATCTGTTATTCAATTGTTAGTTTCCTTTTTTATGTGCATTGCAATTCATGCCTCTCTATAATGATTTTGCTTTTCAGTCTTATTTGTTTGGTGCTTCTATGGTGTATGTGTTGAGTGCAGTTCAGTAACTCAAAAGATTCTTTTACCAGTGCATTAGGATCTGACTAGCACCTGAAATGCTCACTATAGCCTCCAGTGTCACATCTCTTACCTTTAAATGTTAAGAGCCACCTGCCTCAAGTGTTGTTTGAAAACAAGATTTACTGTTTGGAGTTGATTAATAATGTTGTTCAAGCTGGTATCATATGCATGCATGAAACAGATGACATGCATGGAAAATGTTTGGATATTACCATTTTTGAGGGAAATGTGAGCAGTCCTATGCCCAGAACTGGAAATGTGCCTCAGTTGTGCAGTTTGGGAGGGTTGGTTTTCTTCTCCTCATTAATGCAATCCAGATTGGCTAGCAGTTGGATTTGCCTTAGAGAACAGTGTTTGTTTGTTGCATTGCTCAAGAGCTTGGTATTAAAATCATCTTTTTCTGGGATATTTGATAGGAGCCTCGGATGATCGTTCTCCATTTTGCAAAGAGTATGCTTGAGATATGTACTTGAAATTTCGGAGAAGCAGAAAAGAATTAAGATGGAGGCTCTACATTGTAGAAAGTCTGGGTGCACTGCAGTGGTGGGAGTCGCCATGGTATTGCCCAATATTAGTTCCATACAGCTTACAGCTTTCTGAAATAAGCTGAAATCAGTTGCCACTAATTGGACAACATCTGATGTTTCCCTTGAGAAGGCTACTCCTAAGATTTCCCAGGAGATCTTGCTATTGATATCAGTTCAAACTGGGCTTACCGTCCTTAAATAGGATAGGCTGTTTTCAAACAATCTTAACCAATGGTTCTGAACTTTTACTGGTAAAGGATAGGATACGAAAGGCTATAATAAACAGAATCTTAATCTGTCAGATCTGATGAGTATTTCTCTTTAAATTTCGTTAAAACTATGAGATTGTGTGTACTTCAATGTTAACAGTGTTTTTTGAGGGCACGTCAGGGAGAATCCAAATCAGCAGGTGAAGCTAACCACTCAACTATAGAACACACACAAGAAAAGCATATTTCGTCAGTAACATCAATGGAATGGAAGAATACTGCTCCACCTGTTCCAAATTTTCTCCCTCCAAGACTTCCCTATGCTCCATTGCCTGTGGAGCAGAAGTTCACATCTTTGTTGCATTCTCCAGATTTCCTTGCTGGCGATGGGGCGTCACATCCTCCTAGTGCCTATAACAGACAGGTGCCCCCCTCTCCCTATTCACCATATCAACCATTGCCTTCCTGTTTTCAAATGGTCCCTCCACCTCCTCGTTTGCCTTTGAGGGGTACATTCACCGCTGCGAATATTCCCTCAAATGGCCAGCCCCACCAAGCTTTTCATCAACCTTTTTACTCCATTCAACCACATTCCTTTACTCACCCTAGAAGATTTCATTACTATCCTATCCCAGTCAGACAAGCTGCATCATCTGTGGAAGTAATGGTTAGAAGCCCATCTTATTTGCCAGCTGGTACAAAATTACTGGTTCCTATTGGCCCTACAGGAGGAACTGTTCAGGTTGTTGCCAATAACCAAAACTTAACTAAAGCCGAAAATTGTACCAAGTTTGCCCCAGTTCCGTTTGTTATTGAGAAGCTCAATGCTGCTCAGGCAATTCAAGCCGAGCAAACTCAAACAAAGTCTGTTGTGAATGAGTTTAGAAGCATTGTCAGAAAATTATCAGGAGAGCCATCTCTACCGTCTTCCGCTTCCTCTGCCTCAGTAAGAGCAGCGCCAATGAAAGATGTAGTAGAGGATTTTAAAAGGCTAGTTCATGACCTTGCTGGAAATAAAACACCAACAAAACATAATAGCAGAGAACCAAAGCAATTTAAAGAAGAGGAAATTCTTTTAAAGTCCTCCAGCCTTCAAGAGCAAAGAGGCCTTAATGTTTCTTCAACTCTCCCACCACCATGCTCTACCTCACCTCCTCTTGATTGCTCAACCATTCTAGAGGACCCTCCTATTCAAAACAGCTTTGCTTCAGTGTCATCTGAACCTTCTTCAGATCATCTCATGATGCAAGAATTTACCTTACAGGCCAAAACTAAAAAGTCACAACATAAGGATATGGACCAGTCATTAGTAATTGCCTCATCCCTTGAAAGTTCTTCCTGCTCTTCCCAGGATGATGTGTATTTTGAGCCAATTGATAGGTGAGTCGTATCAAGTCATAAGCTTAATCTGAAATCTGGAAGAAAATTGCATGTTGTTCTGATGTAAAGAGTGTTGAGAGTAAAAAATTCATTTGTTTTATTTATTCCAGTTCGCGATTTGCTCCTCTCTTGGAAATGCTGAGTCAGTGTCGAGCGATGAAGTTTGGCTACTTAGACAACGAGAATGTATGTAGCCAATTATAGTAATTCAAACGGACATGTTCTGTTTTGTGTGATGCAGGGAAACTGCTTTTTTCTACTATTTGTTGCTTAAACGTATAGGGATAATAGTTATGTATGCTTACAACTTGGGTGTTTTTGCAGGTGAACCCAGAGCTGCAGTGTTTTGGTCATCCCTACGACGATTATTCCACTCCTGTATCGAATATTAATATACCTGATGATATAGACAAAGCAGATGAAAATCAGGCACAATTTGTTTTTTCGTGAGTTGTTTTGCATGTTGTGATGTTTTACACCAGTACCACGCCAACAGTTTAACAGTTCTATCTGTTTGGGTTTTATTACAGTTATTATCAGTCTGTGTTCACTAATGACGGCTACTATAAAATTGATGATCTTCAAGAGACTTGGCTAAACACAAGTAATCAACTTGATCTTCCAGAAACATTTACTCAGAAATATTCAAGTGAGTATCCTTTCAGTTTCAAAGTATTCAAAATTATGCTTGGAAGTAGTTTAAACCTCCTTTTTCCTAAGTTCTGGGTCATTTTACATGTTTTAGATGGAGCTAGTCTCGTTGAATGCTCTGTCACCACTGATGTTTTCTCATGATACTTATTTCTTTCCCTTTATCCTTTGGTTAACCTTTCTTTCTGTTTTGTAGGTTTATCGGAATTTCTTCTTAAATCTGAGAGATTTGCTGCTATAGATGATGTAATTGGAACATCTGATTTACTTCCTGATATGTTCTCGAAGGCTGAAAAAGAATTATCCGAAAGTGTTTCGTATCTCTTGTCCTTGCAAGATTCCAAACCTCACAGCAAAGAAGAATGTTTGAACAACGAATCTATTAATGATTTATGTAAAAACCATCATAATAACGCCATCAGTAACATACCTACCCACTCTCCTTCTTCGTCATCAGCAGATTTAGATGACTGTACCTACAATTCCTCTAAAGATGAGTCCATCGGATGTGAAGAGCCTGCATCCAATATGAGAAAGGGACGAGATTGGAATGATAATCCCATCAGTAAAAAGTATTTCTCTCCCAACTCAACTGCAGAATCTTCCTCTTTGCTTAATGGGTGTTTAAAATTTACATCTGACCCATTTGTATCAAGAGGCTCTCCTACAGAGGTAAGGAAACTCAGCACCCCTGCTGCTCGGCAAAATTTACTCAAATGTGAACATGCAAAATATGATGCTTCTTACGAAAACAAAGAAAATTATTTTAACTAACGCCCTATTTAAATTGAGAGCATCACGTTGTTATGAAAATAATTAAATTCCCTTTACCTACCTGATACAAATGGTTTTCTTTTCAGCCTGAAAAGGTGTATCTGAGTACTGATGATGAAGAAATTGATGTCAGTTTGACGGAAATTGGTACTGAACACCCTTCAGTCCAGACGAGATTCGAAGAAGTTTTACATACACAATCACCCAAGGTCCCGTCAAAATGGAATGACGGAGATCATTGCGTTCCTGTATGTTTGTTATTTTTCATATTTTTCTTGTTTCTTATATATATATGTAAGTTTTTGCTATCATGTTGGTTGCGCTAAATCCAAATTTCTCTTTCGCTCAGAACAAAACTGCGAGATTTGTGCAAACAGATGCTGTAATAGATCCAGAAAAAGTAAAATTGCTATGGGAGAAGGAACAACTGAGAAAAGAAGTAACTGAATTAAAATATGAGAAAGCTGAGCTACATTCAAGAGTAGAATCACTCCAGTCTGTAAGCATTTTTCATTGACATATTGAGAGAATTTATTGCAACTTGGATTTCACTGAATCGTGTCACTGTACTGAACTTCTCTTGGCATTATCTAGCAAATGGAGAGGACAATGGCAAATCGTGAGTCACAGCATGCAAAAACTTTACAGCAAGTGCAGGACAAGCTTGAAGAAAAATTACAGAAGAAATCAGAGGAGCTAAAAGAGGTAACATTTTATCTTGCACTGCCTGACGATTGAATTTTGTTTCTGAATCATATTTTTCCTACATATTCGTGCTTACAAGGTGAATTTTGTTAAGAAATTTTTTTAATTTGCAGTTACGAGAAAAGATATTTATGGCAGATCTAGAGTTGAACCAGATTAAAGAAAATGTCAAGGAAAAAGAAGATCAAGTTACTGAACGTGATGCTCAGTTGGACAAACTTCGTCGAAACCATGCAAAGGAAATAAATAACTCAGTCAAAAAGTTGCTGTGAGTGACCACTGTTTTGCACACTAGCAAGGGTCCACAACAGTCATGGCTCGTTAAGATAGTTTGTTCCTGTGTGTACCTCTGCTTGAAAAAGAGGATTGCCTTCTCCAGGTTTTGCCAAGTTTTGGACCTTTAGTCAGAGCTGAATGTCCATACAATAACTTAGATTGGAACATGTCATTAATTGTTTCTTTTTCTTTTTTTCTTCTTTTCTTTTTCTTTTTCTCTTTCAGAGAAGACAAGCAACATAAGGAGGAAGAATTTCGGGATGCTTTGAAAGGGAAGGATAAAAATTACATCATGTTATGGAAGGATTTCTGTGAATTCAAAATAAAGAAGTAAGCATTTATTTATTTTAAAATCTGTCTCCTTGAATATGAAGTGGTGCGCTAAGCTGTAAATGCTTTTCTGCAGGTTCAATCACTTGTGCAATGATCGGATAAATGTGTTGTCACAATTGATAGATTTAATGTCCGATACTGTACAGCCAACAAAGTCTGATGTCAAGTGCAACATGGAAAAGTATGAAGAATTGATGATATCTGTTAACAAGAAGAACGCTGAAGTAAATGTAAGTCTAAGTTTTTTCGTCAAATATGTTAGAGAAATATCTTACAACTTCTTGTCTGAGCTTTCTTTTTTTCTTTTCACAGGAAATATTTAACCGAGAAATGGAGAAGGTAAATAATGGTGTGCAGGTGCTTTTGCCTGTACCAGTAGAAGTTCCTGACATTATGAATATGCATTACCCACCTGAAGGAGCCTTTGAATATTTAATGAAGACAAAGCAAGAAGAATTTGGGGTTCCTCGAAATCTCTTTTCACCAGCCTTATCCAGGTTCTATCGTCCATACACTTCAAATAGTGTGCAGCCTCTTTCTCAAACAAGAGAAAATGAGGTATTGACCTGACTGCTCATTCAAGAATTGAAATTTAGTTTCTCTTGTTTTAGAAGGTTAATTAGTTTTTGAATTTGTTTTGATGTTTTTCAGGGGTACTCATCCGTTCCAAACTCCTCTCTTTTTGGCCAAGGGCGCAATGAGACGTCTCATGTATGGGGTGGTTCGTTTGCAGCACCTTCTGCCAATCTCTCTGGGATGCCCTTTGAAGGGAGCAATTCAAATGGACACAACGTTTCTGTTCCGCAGGTATATTATGTGAAGGTTGTGAGATATTATTGAATCAGCAATGACTTTAACAAATGTATTAATGCATACTTTTATCTCACTTATTTGTAGGGATTCAGTTCGCCTAGTTCATTGATCAATCAACAGCCTACCGTGAATTTATTGTCAAGTATGATGTCTTATCAACCCTCATCTTCCCAGAACACATCTGGTCATAGCATAATGGGACAAAACCGTAATACCCCGAGTCCTTCTCTTCCATTCCCTTCAATGAATGGTTCGGGTTTTAACATTAATCCTTCTACTGCTAATGCTGTTGGCACCAAACCACCAGGGATCAGCATTACTCAGAAACCCGTTCCAAGTGTTACTCCATCTAGTCCGGTATGACTCTTTTTTTGAGCTTTGTTTCTTTTGTTACCCTATGTGACATGCATATTTTTATTACTTTATCTTTTTCTTTTATGTATTCAAGGCTGCGAAAAGTTCACCTTCAGTAGTTCCTACAAGTATTACTGCTCCTGCATCTACTCAAGGAGCAATACCTAAACCACGAATTCAGACCGCTACGGCCTCAATGACTCCTATTGTTCCATCCAAAGGACCAATTCGTCCCGGAGTTAAAACTGCAAAAGCAAATGAGTCAAATTATGAAAAATTAATGAGGAACTTGCAGAAAATGTTCCCTACAAGAAATGAGTTAGTCCAAAAACTTTTCATTTTGATGCTTGCTTTTTGTCCCCCACATTCCTTTTGGTCTTTAACAATTACTTATATTTCTTTCAGTGTGGAGCTAACGACAGCTTTAAAAAGTGCCCGAGAAAAGAATGGAAATACCCTTTCATCTCTTAGTTATTCCGAAATTATCTCCAAAGTGGAAGAAATCCTCAACAAGAGTAGGAAGCAAAGTAAAATCTAGTTCTTTTTTGGGAACTGTTCCACACCTATTCAATTTGATGTTGTCAAGCTTTTAAATTAATTTTTTTCCCTGCAGCATCAATGGGTTGGGAGAAATTTGGTAAAGCAGCCTGGGGCACAGCCAAACCTAATGTTATTGAATGGGAAGGTACCATTGACCAGGAATGCTGCATTTGTATGAATGCAATGAATGCTGGAGAGGTGTACACATTAGAATGCAAACATGCCTTCCACACAAAGGTATATGAAAAAAAAAATATTTATCTTATTTGTTTCATTTCTCTGATTTTGATATCTCTTTTTGAAGAAGTTGTACTGTAATAATGACTTTTTGTTCTTACAGTGTATTAAACAATGGCTTGGACAAGATAGCGTTTGCCCTATTTGCCGCATGCACTCAACTATGCTCGATGAATTTCCTCCTTTGGGATAAGGTCAGCTAGCTGAGCATATTTTTCTTTGAGACTTGAGATCATTAAGTCTGCTAAGCAGAGAGAAGGAAAACTTAGATAGATATTGTATATTGAGCATTCCATTAATCTCGCTATATGTTCAATCATTTTCAAAATCTGCGTGAATTATCAACATCTTTAAAATATTATGGCTTGTTTTTTAGTTTCAAATTAATGTTGGCAAGAACTTAAGGGAGCTCTCATTTGAAGCGCTCGGTCCATATTCATGGAAGTTACTCAGTTTGGGACTTCATTGAGTTCTACAGATTTTCTTCCATCTTGAATTAGATTGTACTGATTGTGCTCTTTAAGTACTATGGTTCTCTTTTCTCAAGTAATCATATGCTCTCTTTATTACTCATTATACTCTTTGTTTCTTCTTTTGTCATAGTTGCTTTTATTCCCAATTAGTGGATCTCTAGTAAATAAATTTACAATATAAGACTGATTTACGGATTGCAACTTTCATTTTAACTCAGTTGCGAATATGTCATTGAGTCCTGCTGTTTCATTTGTCATCAAGCTTTTGAGGTAGGGCTAAGAGATAAAGAATTTCAGTCTTTCCAAGAATGCTGCTGAAGTACTTGCATCTTTGTGCATCAGTTACTAGCAAGTTAGTTCGATTTTTCTATTACTTGTTTATTGATATTGTCAGAGCTTTACTTATCCTGTATTAAATGTGTGTAAAGCCGATTGCCAATTTCTTCATATTTCTTTACAACTTATCTGAATGAGAATCTTGACATGTCTCTTGCTGGGAGATTCTAGCAAATAGCCTTTTTTGTTTAACCAATATTTTTTCATTTTTCTGATTCTTATGAGTAGAACATTTTGATTAAGGACCCTGTTCCTTTCATAAAGTAGATTTGCCCTTTTGGTCTCATCTTTATCTTTTTTCATAGTTTGTTGCAAAAATCATGTCTCATGCTCAGCAAACAGTAAATGCAGTTTTTCTTTCTTTGGTGTAGATGAAATCTGTGTCATCAGATCTTCACTGTAGGATTTCTTTTACAAATTGAGTAACCTATTGTCCTGTAGATTTGTAATTAGATATTTCTCTAATTTGGTTGATCATGGAATTACATTTTCATGTCTTGTTGTAAAATTGGGTTAGAGCTCTATTCAAATTCTTTTTGCTGTATAAAAAATAATTTACATTAAATAAAAAACAAGAACATAAGGAGACTGAATACCTCTAAAAGTACTGTTAGAAAACTTCTTGCAGCCAAAGTTTCATATCGATAAATAGCATGACCTGAATTTTTATTTGTTGGTCTATTATAAGAAGAATCATAGTATTGATTTTTATGAAAGGACATAGTCTTAAGTTCAGATAATGATAATTTTTGTTTTATTTGTAAGTAAATACCTGTGATTTGACCTCTTCCATTCTGTATTAATGAACAGATTAAGTTTTGATGTCTTGGTTTGGATCCCACTATTATGACGATTTCTAACCTTAATAACTGTTCTGGTGATGACTCGTTTGTTTTTGCTGAAAGTGTTCAGTGTTCAATCTTGAAAATGAGATAGAAATGCCCATTTTAACTTTGTCCAATTACAACATGTGTAGAAGGAAATATACATTAAGCCATTCCCTACATAGGTTGAGCCAAATGTGCCTTATACCCTAATGTGATTGCTCACTACTTGCGCTTTATATTCTCTGTATTTCATAACAAATTTTGACTTATTTTCTCATACCTCATGTCAAATTAGAAATGTGTTACCCACTAATACAGTCTCCCTTCAATCTTATTTTCAAGTATAGATTAAAACACATATGTATTCTCTTAATCATTGATTTTATTGATCACCTAGCACCATACATTTTTCATGGAAGCAACTCTGCAATTAGACCGCAGCACATCACACGTCTGATTTTGAGTCATTACAATAACAGTTGTTTAGAGCCATAAAGGTGAGCCGCGCTTTCGTTAACTGGATACGCCAAAAGAGCTGATCTGTTAAGATTAAATTATTCTGACATGATCAAGCTGTGAGATGTGCAATCTCTTCAATTATGAGATGCAAATTTTGAAGAAACAAAAGATACATATTCTGAATTTTGAGTGGATGCAATCTTACGGGGTTGCTCAACAGATAGCGCTAGCGTCTGCGGTTCTGACCAGGGTGCGCGGCTATCTTACGGAAATCCTGAATTTGCAATTCAAGAGTTTAGGGGAAAGAAGCGCGATGGGTCTTTTTCCCTCATAGCCGCCGACACTAGCGCCATCTGTCGAGGACTTCCGTAAGATAGCGTTGTGTCCGTTAGATCGCGCTAGTGTCGGTGGTGCACCTTGCGGTGGTGGTAGGGAGAACCAAGGTGGAAGGTGGGGAGAACCACCTTCACACGGGGCACGGCCCGATTTATACCCAAGTATATGGGTTGCCGAAATTCGCCACCGCGAGATGGCGTTGCTTAGCTGATGCTTATCTCTCGCTGATGGCTTAGGTCGCGAAGAAGATATAGCTCAGGCGCTGAATCAATTCGTCGGTGCTCGGGTGTTCGATGATTTTAAAGACTGACCACAATCCGAGCACGACTCGCGCACTAGAGGAGCGTCGGAACTAACATTTGACCTGCAGTGATGTCACCCTCTTGGAAATTATTGAAGCCGATGATCCGCCCGTATACTCATCACATCCCCTCCACCTCTCTCGACCAGTGTCTCCTCCTACCGGCGATGTCTGCCAGTCTGGGCCTGTAAAGTTAGCGATGCGCGCAAGGGCGCAAGTGCATGCGTACGTGCTGGTACGTGCGTACGTGAGTGAGCAAGAGTGAACCGGCCGTACGTGAAGTTTTTCTCTGTGCTGTGACGCTGACTTCACAGCGTGAACTTGCCTGGGGTATATCAAAATAAGCGCCGCGCGTGCCGCGCGTGCGTGCGTACGCGCGCGCGCGCGTGCGTGCGTGCGTACGTGCGCGCGCGCGTGCGTGCGATCAGTTAATACTCATCGAAGTTGTCAGAAAAGGCTTTAAAATGGTGCCTGTGGACTTCAAAAGTCGTGAAATACAATTTAGAGGTTTTCGGTATGTCCGCGTACGTTGGTACACATGCCCTCAGAGCCTTGATTTAATCTTAAACTACAAATCCCCCTTCTTTCTAAAACAAGAACAGGAACACAGCATACAATAGGGCGTTTGAACATACAATTGATATAATTTCAGCATACTAGACTCGTCACCAACCATCTTCAGAGTCACTTTCCTCACTCGCGCGATTGTCATCATCTTCAGGCGCATCTTGAGCTAATAAAACGGCCAAAATTAATGGTTGCTCGTCCATAACACAACGATCATGATCATACACCAAGCCTAGTGAAATGAGAAATTGAAATGATGGCGATGGCGCCGCCATGTGTACCAACGCCGGGCACGTGTACCAACGTACGCGGACATACCGAAAACCTCTAAATTGTATTTCACGACTTTTGAAGTCCACAGGCACCATTTTAAAGCCTTTTCTGACAACTTCGATGGGTATTAACTGATCGCACGCACGCGCGCGCGCACGTACGCACGCACGCGCGGCACGCGCGGCGCTTATTTTGATATACCCCTGTGTCTCACGCTAGATGGCGCGCCGTACTTTCGCCAGGCACACGTGCGCGTGTGTCCATGCACGTCCTGGAAAGACTATAAGCAATCGATGATTGCTGCGGGGCCACCCCCCGAAGGGCGGGTGAGGAGGGAGGCAATCTTCCGATGTGCCACTGATAAAGTCCCTCGAGCGAATTGCTGACCTGCTTTGAGGTGATACTCCACGTGTCTCGCCTCTGAGCGCTCTAGCGGACGTTTTTGCAAGTCTGTCGTTTGACCAGGCAAACAAGCAGACGCCCAGCATCGAACCCACACTCCCGGATCGGAAGTCGGTGGCTCTAACCATTGCGCCATGGCTTCCTCTACTTCAAGTCAACGCGCATTACTATCAATTAAGTTATTTACATAATTTCATAAATCCATAGTTGAATATGTTCTAACAAGTCTGTTCCCAGCAAGGACGTCACCCGGTATACATCTCAAGCTAGATCTTAAAATAATGAGATGAAATAACTTTTTAGGAACATCGGCCTTAGGAACATCGGGGCGTTCCGTTCCTTTCTGGCAATTAACAGCCTTCTAGAGTAAGGTAATGCAACTTTATATGTAAGTTCAAGAGAGCCAAGTGGAAAGAGAAGCTTTGTTTTTGCTGTATGATTGTTGAGGAAATAACTAACGCATCATCACAGCCCCTAATCGTGTCGTTTCCGACCAGCTTGCTATAAGCATACATTCATATCGCAACAAAATTTGTACCAGTTTAACTCATATTACGATTCAAAATTTCTGTATAAGCCAGTAAGCTATGTGTAAGGCACTATTCATGTTATGGGCGCTATGTGTCAACGCATGGAGTTAACAAAAGTTTCTCGTAAAGCATTTATAAACAAAGAAAAACCCAGGTTTGCATCTTTTCCTAATTTTTCAACATTTTAATGCTCTCATTCTCATTAGCTTTTGAATCGAAAAGTTAACACCTCTGCGTAACATAAATATAAACTTACATGAAATTCATTACATATGAAAAGCGTGGGCAAAACCACAAAACAAAGCATGCTCGTCAGTCTGAGAACTAATTGACATTGGGTAATAAAAACTTCCCTAAAACTAGCCACTTTTTGAAAAGTTCTCATATTCACTTCTGGTGCATGGTATATGTTTCTCCCTGCTGACCGTAAAATACAAATTTGAGTTGGAGCCTTTAAAGGAATTTTAAGGTTGATGTTGACAAGGTTGTACCAAACCAAACACTTGGTCCATATAAAGTATAAGATTAGCAGATTATCTAATTTGGTTTTCATGGATTTGTGAAAAATCACAAGAGCATACAATTGACTAAAGTTAGCTTAGTTACTGTGAAGAGGGCATTTCATCAACACTGTCGGCAGACTATCCAAAAAGGGACAGATTACACAATCTTTTTCATTGAAACATTTTGTCTGAAGCATTCGAGAGCTTGTACCTGTACCTTTTGGCATGATACGACATCCAAGCCATCTCTTACATTTTTCCCCCTCCTCTTAGGCAAATAATTAGTATCCACACAGTTACCGCGATCAGTATGATAACTTTGTATAAATAAGGAGAAGAGATGAACAAAAATGAAGCAATCATATAAATACCACTGAATTTCATTACATGCTTGATATTAACTCACATTTTGATTAAATTTTGTAATCTGATCCCTAGAACACTTTCTAAATCTCTTTCTAATTCTACTATTTAGAATAAATATTTGTAAAATTAAGCAGAAATAAACTTTGAGAAAAGGAAACTAATAACAAAAACCGTCATGCACTGTCTCACAAGAGATTTACTGGTTTAAAAATTTACAACCGGACCTTTTGTTTGGAAGAAAAATTATCCAAGATAGGAGAGATGCCAATGAGGGACACAACTGTAAGGAAGTGCTTAGGTCACTGGCAAAAGACAACTTACTCCTGTTAAAATATAAAAAGGTCATATGAATGTATCATGAAGTATTTTCAAGTAATTCATTGAGACAATACTTAAATTTGCAGATTTGTGTACAAGCACCCACTTTTCAACTCTAGATCTGAATCCTGTAACAAAGTAACCATGAGTTAATAGAGCAGAATTTTAGAGAAAAAAATTAAATCTACATACCTCTAGCCCCAAGTTCATCATTAATGAGCATACTTCGAAGATAGCATCAAAAATAATAGTTAACATTTTGAAAAGTAGCTTTAGCTTAATACATGGATCATATTTTGGCTGCAATTGACTATTAGTAATATCGGAGCTTTCTCCACCCAAGACATTACTTCTAACATCAATCATAAATAGACTTCAGCAAGACTGCAATGAGATGCTCAGAGGCTCTTCCTAAAGAAATTTGTAATTTGAACCTTAAAAATATAAATCACATCCTATGTACAGAAAGAACCTCTATCTTAAAATATGTTATGCAGAAATAACAAATAGCTCAAGAACGAGCTTTCTAGACTGACCCTGCAAAACAGTTACAACCACTATAGAATCTTTACCAACTCTGATATTTTCAAGTGAGACTACAGAACAAACATTTCAATTTATACCCCCAAAACAAAACAAAGCTATTATATCTCTTAGATAAATGGCACATCAAGAAACGTACTCCAAACTGTAGCCATAATCATAAATACACGATGATAACACTATGTTTGTTATAAATGATTTCTTGAAAACCTGACCCAAATATACCAAATTTTCATAAATTCCTTCTGATCAAAAAAAGCAAGCAAGCCAAACAAAAAGGAAATGACAAATAAAGGCTCATAAAATGCAGAGGCAAATTGTGCAGTGAAAGTATTTTAATAACATTAATTTAATACATATATACAGTAACAGAATGTAAAACTACAGGCTCCAGGTTCCTCTCAGTCTCTTTGCAAAATTACACCATCTCAAGAATTAAACAAAACAGAAAAAGAAAACAGAAAAGCTGCAACAAAGTTAAAGAATCACATTTTGGATGCAATGCCACAATTTTAAAATAAATTTCATATAAAAGCTATGAAGTTGGAGGAGCAAAATAGTTTAGCAAAGTAAATGATAAGCAGGAGACTAAACACAAATTTCAAAGTGGGTCAAGTTCATCCAAACAGAGTAGAGTTAACATCATGGCACACGCACTCTTGCTTCTGATTTGATACAGGCATAGATCACTACTGCACATACGAGCACTTGCCACAGAATGGGCTGGACAAAATTAAACTCAGCATGACGAAGCCACAATGATTAACACAGCAATATGGAACTTCGATCCAATACTGCAAATTGAGAGTTTAAGGTCACTACTGACAAACATTTTTCGCACTAGATCTGCACTGAAAACACATATGGAGCTAATGCCTAAAGTGTGACACTTCACCAAGGTATTTTGACACTGCAAACAGGCCACACTTTTGCTATTCCTGCTGTATATCTTTCCCTAATCACACTAAGAAATTCGTTCTTTTCTGATGAACATCAAGAGTATGTACATGTTCAGAATAGCTTTTAATATTTAATAACTTGATCCCCATCATTCTCTTTTGCTGACTCTACCTCCTTATTTTCACGCACTCAGGTGCCTCTCCAGAAACAATACCTCAAAATAATAGATCAAATAAGTCCAAGCGATTAAAAACAGTTTTGTGATTACAAGAGGGAAACAGGACATGGCAATTTATTGTTTTGGTCCATATTGATATATAAAATAGAGTTTGCACTACAGAAAATTATGATCATGGATATCATGAAGAGTTAGATGACAGCAAATTCAAAGCTATGGCGTTTTCTCAAAAAGTAGCTCCTCCACCACTTTTCAGATTACAAATACATATAGATTTATCCAACATCATTATGTGGTGGTACCAGATAAAACATCATGTCATACTGAACTAGAGCGATAATGGGGTTCCTCAAAAATATTTGAACAGCAATGAATGTACCGAATCTGACACATTTATTAACCTAACACTAATGATCACGATACTTCCACTCATTCACATCATGCAACAATAACTTGAAGACATACAATGACACTTTAGCAACCACTAATAGAAACAAAGCTCTGAGTCGCGAAAATCAACAAACTCTAAAACAGTATAAATATAAAAGGTATTTATAATACATGTATTTATATATTATTTACAACTACGTGTGTGCAGGTTGAACTGCTCTTCAAAATGGCAATTGGTTCGTTTCCCCAAAGAAATACCAACAAGCCTTAAATAGTGAATTATTGGATTTCTCAATCGCTGACTAATTCTTTCAATAATCTGAATATGCCACACATACAGAATATTCCCTCATCATTAGAGGACCAGTAAAGCACAATGATGAAAATCACAAAACAATTTGAAACTACATTGAATTGATTCTTTTGAGCAACTAGTTTCTGATATTTTTCTACCACAGTCAAACATTTGTTTATACAATGATCAAGAATTAAAACATAATTGTATAGGCAAATGCATGTTAAGTGACCAAATACACTATGTCAGCACAATCAAAATATGTCACTATGTGCTCTTAACAGCATTCTATTAAATTTCAAACCAAGACACCTACCACAATTTATTTCATTTGATAGCATAAAGCTCCTACACTGAAAACTATTGTGGTGAATACTTCTGAAGGATTGCTAATTTCACAATAAGCTTCATTTCCATTTCTAAACTATAGGTACTTCCACAGACTTACAAAGCATCACAATTATAAAGCAAAATTACATAAAACATGTTCTCTCCAAAATTTGAAATGAAATTTAAACATATGTAAAAAATAATCAGAACAATTCTTGAATAAGATGAACTGTCTATAGTTAGAAATTAGAACACAAGTTATATAGTTCCTCAAAATGTTCTGGGGGGGGGGAAACAAACTTAAGATGGAGACACAAGTAGAATTCACAAATATTTGTGTTACAGAAAAATACATATTTAGAATGCTAATGAATAATGAACAAACAACTGATATGATGTAAATATGTTTATAAAAATTTGAGGAGTTCATCTGGGCAGGATACACACACAGCATTTAAAAAAAAAAAAACGACTAGTATTCTAAGTTGGGAATGGTAGCACGCCATGTTGCTGGTATATTCCATTCAAATAAATGCCCAGCACTCCAATGTTTTGACAACGAAGTCTTCATTGATTGACAGTGGGTCATTTCCATAAGTACTGCAGGACTGTGATCGGCCTTGGTACAAATCTCCATCCAACCATAGGCCAAATCGTCCACTGAAAAGGAAAAGAAAATATAAAGAACACAGAACACACCAGGTTATAAAAAATACAGATCGAGCAAACATTATTTTTAGATACATACTCTCCAGCCCCAATTGCGAGGCTCTCATTGTTGCCTTTAATGAAGTACATATTATCTCCTGTCCAGTTGTAGACCTGGAATTGGGGTTGGAATCGGAATAAGAGTGACTCTCCTGTCCCATAGAAATGATCACTGACCTTCAGGGCACAAGAAGTCAGAGCTCCAAAGACCTGTATCACGGCAGAAACAAGCACACATCTGCTGTTAGTACATAATTCATGAACAAAAAGCTATCAAACAGCACATAAATACAACAGTATTCAATAAAAATACTCACATTGTTATCAGTATCCTGGATAACAAGCAGTATTGGGCTTTCAAGCCTCTGCATTTTGCGGTACATCGAGTTCAGTGAGAAACCGTGTTGTGAGGTACTGAACACCAAGGTCCACACGTAACCTGCAAGAATGAATTCGGTGTCAGTTTTTGATTACCCTGGCCGGGTCTTTGGAAGTGCCTCGTCGGTGAACCTACCCTCCGCGCGCGCAGGGAGATGCCGACAGAGCTCCTTGCGGTGGTCCTCTGTGAGGATCTCTGTCACGCCGACCAGATCAGGCACCAGCACCTCGATGTCGAAGCTGGCAGAGTTTGTTGCATAGAGAGCTCTCCGGAGCTCCTCGCTCATAGACACCAGCTGCGGACACATCAGAGAAGCGCATTAGTTACGGGTTGGAGGGAGGGGGGAGCGGGGGAAGTCCATCGCTATAAGACGCGCTGTCCAGTCCAGGACGCATAGGGACAGAGAAAAACCAAACCGCGCACTCTGTGGCAACCCAAACCAGAAACCGAAGTAAACAAAAAATAAAACATTTTCATATTTAATGACCTATTACGCGTTAACGTGGCTGATTGAACATTCTTGAATAGGAGTCAAACTGACTTCTATAAATGTTGTTTTACCGTTGGTTTCTGGGATAGTCTGCCCTACAACCTGGGTTTTGCTTTCTCTCTCCGTGGACTATACGCATCCGCGCTCAAAAGAAACGGATAGTGGCGAGCTGTCCGCGACTGCAGAGCAGACCCTCGCGGCGCGGCGTGCGAGAAGTGCTCCGCGACACTGCGCCCACTGCGGTTCCAGCGCGCGGTTCCAGCCGTGCCTAGGCAGCCTGCAGCCTCTTCGTGCCGAGCCGAGCCGAGCCGAGCAATCAATTACACAACGCTGGGCTCCCACATCAGTCTCACGCCTGCCTGCCTGTACCTGGCCTGTACCCGCCTGTACTCTGGGCGCCACCATCGTCCCGTCCTTCTCAAACGACCCAAGAGTTCAAACGAAACCGTGACGATCGCGAGCCGTTAAAACAGCAGCTGTCATTTGTTTTAGAATAAAAGTACAGTTTCATAGAGAGAGAGGGGCGGGGGGGGGGAGAGGAGAGGGAGAGATGAGAGACAGAGAGAGGAGAGAAAGGAGAGAGTAGAACAGGAGAGAGAAGAGGAGAGAGAGAGGAGAGAGGAGAGAGTAGACAGGAGAGAGAAGAGAGGAGAGAGAGATGAGAAAGATGAGATAGAGAGACTGAGAGATGAGAGATGAGAGAAGGTTGAGAGAAAGATGAGATAGAGACTGAGAGATGAGAGAGATGAGAGAAAGATGAGAGAGATGAGAGAAAGATGAGAGAGAGAGAGAGAAAGATGAGAGAGAGAGAGAGAGAGAGAGAGAGAGAGAGAGAGAGAGAGAGAGAGAGAGAGAGAGAGAGAGAGAGAGA